>CANYBF010877448.1:0-15990 GCA_948192965.1 Dalechampia spathulata
ATATATAAATAATAATGTGTTGACATAAATTTTAATGATAGATGAACTTTAGTGATAAGTATTATATGATTATCTTCTTAATTAAATTCTTTATTAATTATAATTATGAAACCTTCTTAAATACATTATTTATTTTATTTCATTTTAGAATTTAGATAAATGCTTATCTTATTGTGTATATTATTACTTGATGGTTATTCTACTGTTATTTTTACCTGGCGTGGTTGTGTGATTAATAATTGATGGAATCTTTTAAGTGTATTACTAAATGTATACATAAATAATTACAGGGTCTACTGAGGAGCCTATTCATGTGTCCCCGAGACACGTAGATAAGGGTAAAGCCCCTGAAGGTCAGTGCTATCATACTCAACTTAAATAATTAAGTCTGAGATAATATCACATATGCACTGCATAATAATTATTAAGTCATATGCTCTGAGATACATTAAGATCTTCATATAAACATTCCAATGCATCATATCGCATAAATCATGTTCATCATAAGATAATGCATTGGCATTTCATAACATCATTTCATGGTGTCATAAGGACGGAAAAGTGAGGTTATTGTGAAATGTTGAGATTGAATATGTATTGAGATATTTATAAGGAAGCTGAGTACAGTCGCTTCCCATACGCTGAGTTCAGTCGTGTATATTATTTATTATTATTGCATGCTGAGTACAGTTGCATTCCAGAAAATATTATGATTGAAAATATGATTGATGAATTGAGATACGACAGTGGAGCAGATTAATTGAGGGAGAGTGCAAAACATTTCATTCTCATAAATTCATTTCATATTGCATACATCCATTTTTAAACTTGAATGGATGTTGTGGTTATGGAAATACGTGAAGTGTTTGCGATGGTATGAATGAAAAGTAGAGATGATTTCAGGTGTTACGAGGTAATGAGATGAAAATTTTGGAATTATATACGTGTGAATATACTTACACTGGGATTTGAACTATACACTACTTTAACTAAATATTATTGACTTGTGATTTTATGCTTTCATGTAATAATGTTTTTTATGTTATTACTTTGAAATTCTCTATACTTCAATATTATTAATTGTTGCATTCATTTTAATTAGCACCGCTGAGTTTTACTCAGCGTTTATCATTTGATGAACGCAGGTCCGAGCACTTCAAAGATTAGATGGGGTTAGCGGTGTTTGTTAGCAGTGTGGTGCACAACTTTTGAGGTTTTCGCTTGTGTTGCCCGGGACTTACTTAGACGGACTCCTACGGGCATTGTGTATGCTGTCTATGCTCTTTTCATTTTTGGCAGTAATACTAGGTTGTGTTATTTTGACTACTACTTGTTGATGCCATTAGGGATAACTGTAGTCATGTACATATAATCGTTTTCCACTATGTATTATAATTATCTCAGTGTTGTTTCTTATCTCCTTGAGAAGTGTTTGAGTATTATGATTGAAAAATTTTAATTGGCATGCTTGGTATATTTTTGAATGATGGGTTGTTTTATGATTATTTTTCCCTTGTAACAAAATTCTAAAGCTTGAGGGATGAGTTTTAGGATTTTATTACGGGACATGTCTCTACTTGAGGTGTGACAACATGTCATCATTTCACATGTCATACCTATATTATATCATGATTTCACATGTCATGCTTATGCCATGTCATCTCATATGTCATGCTTATGCTATATCATCTCATATGTCATGCTTACGCCATGTCATATCACATGCTTTGCCTATGTCATGTTTTACTTACCATGACCGCCATATCATGATGTCATGCCATGATTGCCATATCATATTTACCATTCTATATTTGTTATGATTGCTGCCATGCCATACTACATTGTGTGCTTATGAATGCTTATGAAAGCTTGCTTACCTAGGATAATTAACTTGACTAAAATAGTAAAATCAAGCTTTAAACTTTAAGGGAATATATCTTCACCAACTGAAGTCATCTTTGAAGAATTTAACTTAGCACTCATGCTTTGGATCAGTTGAACTAAATTCGAAACCATCTGGTGGTGACTCCTTCTTGCAACTCTTTTTAGTCTATTTCATTCCTTGAGGTAGCCCCTCGAGAAGATTGCACTTTCCCTCTAACCAGGCCTCGACGGTGTCTATCACAAGCCTTGCTCTAGGTCATAACAAAAGTCCCACCCACAGTGGTGACTCCATTAAGGACTATGGCAAAAGAGTGGTAGCATTGAAATCTTAGAGTTTCATATAAATTTTCACATTCTAATCAAGTTGGTTGTATTGTATACCACATACACAGTTTGAATCTACACACCATTTTTTATCTTATATCAAATTGGTGATTGTGGATGAGTGAGTACCTTGGACTCTATTTGACTCCTTAGGAAAATAAGTCTGCCTTCACCAATTAATTTTCACTAAACAGTGTATTGATATCATAACACATCAATAAACATCATACTTCATCAATAATGAACATTTAGTATTGATAGTATAATAATAAATATCGTTTTGGACCTTTTGTAATTTTTCCTGTAACAACTATCATATAGCAATAGTATCATACTTATATATATATATGTATGTATATTTGCATCGTACATTAACTATTGTCAATCCCTATATTGATATATGAATGATGATGTATTCCTTTGAGAATGCTTTCATTCATTGCACTCTCCCTTTGATTCTTTTTTAACATTTCCTCTCTTGCTATGATATTGTGCACAATTTCAACTCGTACTGGGTTCCTATATGTACCGGGGCTCATCTTCTGTAAGAGGGGAAATATATAAATGTAACTATATGGTTCAGTGAACCCATATTTTTACTTCTTATTAGGAAGGTTACTATATGATTTCGTTGAGGGAATCTATATTTTTAATTCCAATCAGGAATATTAGCCCACTACGTTTCCATTTCATTTTGTATTATCATCACTCTTTATTTATTTCCACCTTATAACCACTTTATGAAATGCCATGAATATGATTTTATGCTTGAATGATTCATGATATAAGATGCAAATGATATATTCATGATTGGATGTGATGTACATGATGAGATATTAATGACCATTCATACCTATTTTGTATATATTATAAAGAGTCCAATATAATATGCTAATTCAAGACCCTAACAAAGGTCATGAAGTAAAAAGCATAAATATGTCACCGATTTACCCTTATTGGAGGCTTGGATGAGGGTATTAGCTTCGTTATTAGAACCAGCAACATTTTCATTTCATTAATGACTTAGTATTACCATTCATAGATTCCAATCAATTTTCATACTTAGGAAGCATTCAAGTATCATTCCATAGCATAACATTCCATATTTCTTAATCAAGGATAAATGTTTACGTAAGTCACACATATGTATTAATAATATATATGTCTTATTAGGTCTCAGTGTAACATGAATAAATAAGTGTTATTAACTTTACTTTCAACTTTTAAGCGTATATCATTAAGTATACTAATAACTTATAATGATTAAATAGGCATAACATTAAGTTTAGATACCTTAAACATCTTTTGCTTAAATGGATGAACTATGTTATGTAAGTTACCATTGGAAACTATATTCAAAGAGCTTTTGAATAGTATATTACACAAAATTTTTGGATAACATTAAAGCAGTTAAAATGACATTATCGGAAGCCCTTAAATCTATCTTTTTACCATTTAGTTTTTGTAAGATGTATACACTTAGTTTGCATGTCTCATTTATGGTATTTAATCACCTTAAAATCTTACCATATTGCACAAATACATACCTTTACATGTTACTTACACTAACATATCATATTTGCTAACACTCATGCTCTAAAATACTACCTAAGGTAACCATACACAAAGACACACACATATTGCCCCCATTGACATCATTTTAAGCATAACTTTTGTAATTTCATTCCAATTGCCTTAAAACTTTATTTTCCTCATTATAACATCATAATCCATTATATTTACACACATGCATGCACTTCCTTACCTCCTATCCACTTTTCATGCATTTTTCTTATTCTTCTTCATAATTTGCCACTTATATCAATACATACACATCTCATACAACATCTTAAGAGGTATTTTCAGGTAGGTTACGTAGGGTTTTCATACAAATCAATTTCATATAAAAAACTTAGGCAAAATGCATCAAACATGCATAATCAACCATGGTCTTTCCTTTTCCTTCATCAATTCTTCAAAACTCATGCACAAACTCCATATTCTTCTCTTTACAGAATTTTTTCCATCCATAAGAACATTAGTTACAACAATTAATAAGGGCTAATAAGCATATATGCAATAAAAGCTAACCAAAAATAGCATGAAATCAAATTCTACATAAAATGTTACCTTAGAACTATGATTTTCTTAAGGTAGAATTCAAAAGAGGAAAAAGGAGAAATTTGTAAAGGAGGTAGGGAAAAGGGTGATGACAATCACATTTTTCCCCTCTTCATAACCCTTTTTATTTTTATTATTATTATTATTATTTGTAATTAATTTTACTTAATGTCAAGGAAAGATTCAATCATAAGGTAACACTTGTCATCTTCTCATTTGTTCCTTCTTTATTTTCATTTCTTTTCAATTTTCTATAATATTTCCTTAAATTATCATGTCATATATCTTATACATACATAAAATATCATACATACACTCTTTCACTTTCCAAAAATACCCCTCTCTGTAGGTGAAATTATCAAAATACCCTTACTTTCAACTTAAATTATTTTTAATTATAACTTCACTTATACTTTCTAATATATATTCTAACATATACTTTCTCATCATATAACATTTATATCATGCATAAACATTTCTTTTCACTTATAAATTTAACTTGTTAGTACCCTTAAAGCATTCACCAAAAGCATATTAACGAGACATCCTAGGTACATTTTCATTTCATTTCATTTCATATATTTCGTCTCTAATTTCCATATCTAATGAAATTTCCTTCATTCATATCATGTTCATAAGCATTTAGAACATATCATGAAATTCATGAATCATAGCTTAATCAAGAATTTTATACTTCATCCATTCATGCATTCATTATAACTTATGCATAAAATGCAAACATTAGGAGGTGCTATAAATGTAGAAGTGACAACTCTCTCCCCTTAAAAATTTGGACCCAAAATTCTAGCCTAAATTTATAAGGAACAAGTGAGGGTATTGCTCTTGTATTATTGATTCTCATTCCTAAGTAGTATCTTGTCTCGTATGTTGATTCCATAATACTTTTACTAAAGGAATCTATTTATTTCTCAACTGTTTAACTTCCTTAGCCATATTTTTATCAATTCTTCATTATACATTAAGTCTGGTTGTACTTTGATGGTTTTTACATGAATCATATGAGTCGGGTTTGATCTATACCTCCTTAACATCGATACGTGGAAAACATTATGAATTATATCCAATTATAGAGGTAAAGCTAACCTGTATTCCAACGGTCCCACTCTTTTTAGAATCTCATATGATCCAATAAAATAATGACTTAGTTTACCTTTTTACACAAATATCATTATTCTCTTCCGTGGTGACACCTTTAAAAATACCTTATCCTTAACTTGGTACTCTATATCTCATCGTTTCAAATCCACATATGAGTTTTGTCTATCTGATATTGCTTTCAATTGGCACTTGATTAACTTCACCTATTCTTCAACTTGTTGTACTAATTCAGGCCCAACCAATCTTGTTCACCCATTTCATCCCAATATAAAGGAGTTCTACATTTCCTACCATGTAAAGCTTCATACGGGTCCATCTGTATGCTAGACTAATAATTGTTGTTATAAGAAAATTCAATTAATGATAAATATTTATCCTAGCTACCTTCCTATTCTAATATATAAGCTTGTAACATGTTTCTAAAATCTGTATTACTCTCTCAGACTGACCATCTTTCTAGGGATGAAAAGCAGTACTGGAATGCACCTTTGTACCCAATGCTATCTGAAAACTCACCCAGAATCGTGATGTCAAGTGAGGGTCTTGCACCCCTTATCGTGTAACATGCTCTTGTAGAATAGTTAATAGTCTTTGAATAAGTGAAAACTATTAATTATCCTACAAGGGATGCATAAAAATATTTTATTTTAATATTTTGAAATACATATATACTTAATAAACATCAGTGCAATTATTTACTGCCTTGGACTTATATACATAGTTGCATAATTACATAACTCAGGCGTACTTGATATTTTTGAAACTTTGGCATGTAAATAGTCCTGATGATTTGGTGCCTCTAGATCAGTATGCTTCTTTGTAAACTTTCCACCTGCATTTATCAAATGATAAATACTGAGTATTTTACTTAGTGGTGCTATATAATAAATGCATAATAACAATATCATAAGCATACCTCATGATTCAAATATATTTTCATTTATAAACATAACATGCATCAAATTCCATATAAAACATGTTGATGAACATTTTATGTTGATGCTTACTCAATTACTTGCTATACAATCATATAAAAATACAAAATATCTTAATCATGAGTATTCTTTACAAAAATCACCTTAATATAGCATTAAAATGCCCCCTTAACTCAATGACATTGAAAACTATCTGTAAACGCTCAATAATAGTTCAAATATCATGGAACACTATTTTGCATACTAATAACATCACCTACCTTCCATTGATGTCTGTAGAAAATACTTATTTCATGGTATGTAAGTCATTAATGTCAATTCTATCTATTAAATATTATAGCAATAATGATTGTTCATAATCATAACCAAATGCATATACGTTTTTTATTTGCAAGTACTATTCTGACAAGCACTATTTTGGTGAATACTATTCATAACTTACTATTCATTGAGCCTACTATTCATAAGTTACTATTCACCTAGCCCATTATTCATAAGTTACTATTCATCAAGCCCCGTGGTGAAAATTTTTCGTGATGTAACATTAAATGAAATCATAGTAACATTTCCATATCATATTCTGCAATCTTATTGAATCTTTGTCAAATAGATTTAAGAACATTAACTACCTGTTTTTGTATGATGCTATATTACATTCATAATGGTATGTTATCATGGATCAATAATCATTGATAATTATATCATATAAGATCAATAATAATCATTCTCTATGCAAATCATAGCACTATTTCATATTTGAAATAAATAATTCACTGTATGCACTTATATCATGCCTTTGCTTTCACTTTGCCTTTGCCTTTTAAGCATAACATAGAATGTTATGGAAATATTAATATAAATATTATAAATAGTCATCTGTGACTTCTTCTATGTAAAATACCATATATAAGCCATCATATCTCTATAAACATTAATATATGTACACTTGTAGTGCACCTGTAATAACATTTTCCTTCATTTCATTGTAATTAAAGGAATAATGCATGTTTGTATGTATGTAATCATGCTATGCATTCTCCCTCTACTTTTCCTATAACATTTCCTTTCATTTCTATATGATTGTGCACAATCTTGTACTAGGTCTCATATTGTATTGGTACTGATCCTCTTAGGAACTCGATTCCTTTATGAAACAAACATTATCATACGGTTTTTTAAGCCCAGCTTATAGCCCATCATCATATAGTATGACTCAAAGACTCTAGCCTCTTGCCTTAAAGTATATCATATGTATCATAAGTAATTCAATGTAAAAATATCATTCAAGACCATGAGATAGGTCAAGAGAGGCTAAGCACAAACCTATCATACATTGGGTCTATAACAAATTTCATTATTCACTTAATTAGTAAAGTCATTTACATTTTGCACAAAGTTTCTCACAATTAGGAATTCATAAATATCCATTTCAAGTAGTTATATTTCAATTTATAGTAATGATAGTCATATTTGCACATTTTTATATCGTAGCATTAAGCATTTAAAATAAGTTCATTTGGTGAATCATATTAATACTTAAAAGTCCATGCAATTTATGCATTAACATATTCTACCTTAGTGTAACAATCATCATTACGTGAGCATTTTGACCATGTAAATGACTTCCAAACAGAACAAACCATACACCAATAGAAACTACACTTAATAAGCTTTAATTTAAGCTATTGTTTGTAATTTTTGGAATTCATGTAAGCTGTCAAATTATAAAAGGCTGTATACAAAAGTTTTATGCGTATTTTATGCTCAAATGGAACAATCCTTATTACATGATTTTTTTGACCAAGCAAATGACCTTGGAATTTTATGAGTTTGATACCATTAAAAACTAATTCAAAGATATCTCCAATGGTATATTACATAAAATATTTGGATAATATTAAGGCAGGTAAAGTGCAATTACCGTAAACGCTTAATTTTACTTTTAAAGTTCATTTTTAGCAGACACTTGCATATATCATGCATACCTCTTCTTTTAAGCATCCAGATTACTTCAAAATTTTACCAAACTAAATACACACTTACATATACATGTTATACACACTTCTAAGCCAAAATTTCCAGCCAATATGCATTTAAACCCAACCTAAGGCAGCCATACACAACCATACACACATACTACCCCTATTGCATTCATTTGTGCATATTACATGTAAACTTATTCCAATTGCATTCAAACTTTATTTTCATCATTATAACACGATGGCTCATAATATTTACTTATAATTAGATGAATTATGCAATAAAACATGGAAATGCTATACTTTTATACATCATAGTACTTAATAAATATTACTGCCAAATGAGTAACTATATGTGCTAGATAATGAGAATTACATCTCACAGTATCATACAAAAGTCCAGACTATCTTCAAGATAGGAATTTTATGAAAAATCTAAATCTTCACTAACTACCGATTAGCTAGTCTTGGTGTTCCTTGAATGGTCTAGATCCTGCTTTCATCAAATAATAAACGCTAAGTATATAACTCAGTGGTGCTAAAATATCTATATATATATATATACACAAACATACTTTTATATAATGATTACATCCAGTATAAAATCACCAATTAATTTTCACCAAATAGTGTATTGATATCATAACATATCAATAAACATCATACTTCATCAATAATGAACATTTAGTATTGATAGTATAATAATAAATACCATTTTGGGCCTTTTGTAATTTTTCCTGTAACAATTATAATATAGGAATAGTATCATACTTATATACATATATATATGTATGTATATTTGCAGCATACATTAACCATCATCAATCTCTGTATTGATATCGTATATGAATGATGATGTATGCCTTTGAGAATGCATTCATGCGTTGCACTTGCCTTCTAATTATTTTGCAACATTTCCTCTCTTTCTGTAATATTATGCATAATTTCAACTCGTACTGGGTCCCTTTATGTACTGGTACTCATCTTCTATAGGAGGGAAAATATATAAATGTAGTTGTATGGTTCAGTGAACCCATATTTTTACTTCTTATCAGAAAGGTTACTATATGATTTCATTGAGGGAGTCTGTATTTTTAATTCCTATCAAGAATATTGATCCAGTACGTTTCCATTTCATTTTGTATTATCTTCATACTTTCTTTATTTCCACCTTATAACCACTTTATGAAATGCCATTAATATGATTTTATGCTTGTATGATTTGTGATATAAGATGCAAATGATGCATTCATGATCTGATATGATGTACATCATGAGATATTAATGACCATTCATACCCATTTCATGCATATCATAAACATTCCAATATAATAGGCTAATTCAAGACCCTAAGAAAGGTCATGAAGTAAAAAGCACAAACATGTCACCGATTTACCCTTATTGGAGGCTTGGATGGATGTATTAGCTTTATTATCAGAACCTGTAACATTTTCATTTCATAATGACTTAGTATTACCATTCATACATTCCAATCAATTTTCATACATAGGAAGCATTCAAGTACTATTCCATAGCATAGCATCCCATATTTCTCAATCAAAGATAAATGTTTACACAAGACACACATATGTATTAATAATAGATGTCTTATTAGGTCTTAGTATAACATGAATAAATAAGTGGTATTAACTTTACTTTTGACGTTTAAGCCTATATCATTAAGTATACTAATAACTTATAATGCTTAAATAGGTATAACATTAAGTTTAGATAACTTAAACATCCTTTCTTTAAATAGCTGAAATATATTATGTAAGTTACCATTGGAAACTAGATTCAAAGAGATTTCCAATGGTATATTACACAAATTTTTTTGATAACATTAAGGTAGTTAAAATGCCATTATCATAAGGCCATAAATCTATCTTTTTACCATTTAGTTTCGGCAAGATATATACACTTAGTTTGCATGTCTCGTTTATAGTATTTCATCACCTTAAAATCTTACCATATTGTAGAAACACATACATTTACATGTTACTCACACTACCATATCATATTTACTAACATTCATGCTCTAAAATACTACCTAGGGTAGCCATACATAAAGACACACACATGCTGCCCCCATTGATACCATTTTAAGCATAACTTTTGTAATTTCATTCCAATTGCCTTAGAACTTTATTTTCTTCATTCTAACATCATAATCCATCATATTTACACATAATTTAGTTATTTTTATGTTAGAACTCAATTATAGAGGTCATTTCCAAAGAGGTGAAAAATCAGGCAGCAACTTTTTTGTATGCACTTTCTTACTTCCTATCCACTTTTCATTCATTTTTCTTATTCTTCTTCATAATTTATCACTTCTAGCAATACATACACATCTCATACAACATCTTCAGAGGAATTTTCATCTAGGTTACCTAGGGTTTTCAAATAAATCAATTCCATATACAAAACGTAACCAAAATGCTTCAAACATGCATAATCAAGCATGGTCTTTCCTTTTCCTTCATCAATTCATCAAAACTCATACTCAAACTCCATATTATTCTCTAGGCAGAATTTTTTCCATCCAGAAGAACATTAGTTACAATAATTAATAAGAGCTAATAAGCATACATACAATAAAAACTAACCAAAAATAGCATGAAAATCAAATTCTATATAAAATTTTACCTTGGAACTATGATTTCCTTAAGGTAAAATTCAAAGAGGAAGAAGGAGAAATTTGCAACAAAGGAAGGGAAAAGTGGTATAATATTCATGTTTTTCCCATCTTCATAACCCTTTTTATTTTTTTAATTAATTTACTTAATGTCAAGGAAGGGTGCAATCATAAGGTGACACTTGTTACCTTCACATTGGTTCCTTCCTTAATTTCATTTCTTTTCCATTTTCTTTAATATTTCCTTAAACTATCATGCCATATATCTTATATATACATAACATACATCACATATCCTACATATACACTTTTAATTTTCAAAAATTTCCCTCTCTATAGGTGAAATTACCAAAATACCCTTACTTGCAACTTAACTTATTTTTAATTATAACTTTACTTATACTTTTTAATGTATATTCTAACATATACTTTCTCATCATATAACATTTATATCATGCATAAACATTGCTTTTTCATTTATAAATTTCACTTGTTAGTACCTTTAAAGCACTCACCAAAATCATATTAATGAGACATCCTAGATACGTTTTCATTTCATTTCATGTCTTTCCTCTCTAATTTCCATGTCTAATGGAATTTCTTTCATTCATATCATATTCATAAGAATTTAGAGCATATCATGACCTTCATGAATCATAGCTCAATTATGCATTTTATACTTCATCCATTCATTCATTCATGCATGCATTCTAACTTATGCATAAAATGCAAACATTTAAAGGTGCTATAAATGCAAGCGGTACATTTCCTATGACAATCTAGATGCTCCATATGTCATCATTCCATTTGGCATGAATAAGGACCAAAGAGTATAAAGCATATATCCCTATATGCTCTAATTGTGGGGCATATATAAGGTATTTTCCCTGATATACTGTACATATATTGCTATATGTTATACATATAACACTTTATTGTACTATATGTTTCTCATATGATGCTATATGCTATGCATATCACTTTTATAATTGATAGAGTCCTACATTACTAGCTCATTTCTGGTAACCCATGACCCATACTTATAAATATAGCTTATAGGCTTGTAGGAAAGAGGTTTGAAATTTGTTAATTATGGCCAAACTCTATCAAAATCACTCCTCACTTAATTAAGTTCTAAATTAGGATTAAAAACTAATTAATCCTCACTTAAACTCCTTAAACATGTGTAATAATTAAGGTTAAAAGCTTAATCACTTTGATAAGTGATAAAGTGCCTCTTGCTTTTGGTTTTCTCTTGATTTTCTTAATGGGTTTATGATTTTGTAATGATTTTTTATTGATTAACTTCAATTATGAATGTAACCGTAGCATTCTTAGCTTTCTTATAGCTAGAATGATCTATAGCAATCATATATTTGCTTGGATTTGTTATTTCTTTCCTATTTTTACTTAAAAATTAATTTTCTTATGAGTTTTCATGTTGTATGTGGCACACATCACCATTCATATTATATATATAGCCTTCTTTTAGAGTACATGTTATGCATGTCACATTGTATGTTGCATACATAGTTGTAATAATTTCACAGTTTTGTGATTTTTCACTCATTTTCACTTGATTTTCTATGCTAGACAAAGTTTTTATAGTATTTGACATTCCATAGTAATCGTTATGATTTAAATTCATCAAAAATTACTTCAATTTGATTAATTTTGGCTTTAAAATTAATTTTCAAGTTAAAAGCCTTTTTAATTTGATGTTTGTTGTAATTGATGTTATTAGAATTGAATTGGATGTGTGAATCATCTCTAATTGATGTTTAAGTGAAATTAGAGTTCTCTAATTTCATTTTCCATTATCAATTTTCATTGATTTTGCCATTAAATCATTTAGTTGGTTGAATTTTTCAGTTAGATGCTATTTAGTTATGTTTTATTTGTCACTTGACATGACTAAGTTTTATTGGATATTGATTTACTTCTATGATGTTGATTTACTTCTAAGTGATGCCACATGTGATCTTAGAATCTACCAATTATATCCTTGATCAATTTTTACCAAAAAATTTATTTATTTCCATGACCTGACTCATGTTTGTTGTTATTTTTTCATGATTATTATTGATATATTTGATGGACTTTAACATTTTATTAATGCTTTCATAGGGCATTAAATTGGTCAATTATGTGCCACCTTCCCTTTGTTGCCTAACATCATTTGTTTGTTTGCACTTTCTAGTCATGCATTTTGGCTCATGATGTTAGAGGTCATTTTCCCAAATGGAGGAGATGTTCTTTAATGTCTCAGATTTTTGTATCATTGAAGATCATTTGTAATTGAATAGACCTCTATTTTATTAGTTTCCCCTAACATGCAGGATTAGTATTTATTCATCATGTATCCCTATCTCTTGCAATCCATTTCTTTGGGCCATCATTTATTTTTATCTATGTAGCTTTGCTTGTTTTTATATCTACCATGATATATTTTCTATCTGCTATGATGCATACTATTCCATGTCATCTCCATATGTCATTTTTCATATGTCATGCTTATGTCATCTCATTCTTTACATGCCATGCCTATACCACGTCATCTTTCATATGTCATGCTTATACCATGTCATTCTCACATATCATGCCTATGTTATGCCATTGTTATCGTGATATGCTTATGCCATGTCATTATCCTATGTGATGCTTATTATGATCTTTCTTGCCATGATACACTCGTGTGCTCATCTACCTATGATAATTAACTCGACCAAAATAGTAAAATTGAACTTGTAAAGTCTAAGAAAATAAACCTTCACCATAAAAACTCATCTCTAAAGGGTATGACTTAACACTTATGCTATGGGTTGGTTAAACCAAACATGGAATTAGTCAATGTCTACTCCATCTTGTGGCCCTATTGAGTATGTATCATTCCATAAGGAAGCCTCAAGGAAGACTGTACTTTTTCTCCAAGCACACCTAATGCTATTTATGATAAGTCTCATTCTAGTTCATGGTGAAAGCCCTGTCCATAATGGCAACCCTACTAGGGACTTATGATGAAAGATTGGTGCTATTAAAATCTTAGAGTTTTATATCAAATTTCTTATCTTAGTTGGGTTAGTTGTATTGTATATCATGTACATAGTTTGTGTCTACACACCACCTTCATTGCTACTTAACCGTTGATTATGGGTGAGTGAGTACCTTAGACTCCATTAGACTCCTCAGTAAAGTAAGTCTACCTTCACCACTAGTTGCCATGTACTATTAACCATCAATGATTCCTAGAATGGATATATGCAAGGTGTAATCCTATATCGATGATTTCATTAAGTTGGATAAGTTATGGAAACCGTGACGAGATACCTTAAGATGTTCTTATTGGATAAAAGCCAACGTAACTAACCATAACAACATTCTGAAACTAGGATCCTTTATTCATATGCTACGTGGATCTATTCCATACAACATTAGTGAATTTGCTTAAATCCATCCTATATTCCTACCTTATATTGTTCTACTAAGAGTTAGAATTCTATCATAATTATATGAAGGTTGCATAACCTCATGCTTATTCAATTGACATTCTCTTATCATAATAATATGATCATTCTAAAACATTATCAGATTTTCATCGGAATCCCTCATATGATCAAGTAATGATCAATTTTTTCTTACCTCGCATGCTGAGAGTACTGCACCTCAAGTTTCTAGTGTAACTCTAAGCTAGTATCCCATCTAGGAGATTTTGGATTAGCCATCGTAGGGTGCATTGTTGTGTGCTATGTATTCACCAACCTTTCTATTATTTATGTCAAACATGCATACATGCATACTAATGTAATTTTCACTAACCAATTTCTTTCACGACCATAATACCAAATGTTTCCTAGCATAGGCCATGCATACATTTTATATGTTCTATTATATGTATAAATAAAATAAGCATATATGCATACTCAAGCATCCATTCTAACTCTCTCTATCATGTGTAGACAATGATAGATCAACACTATATTACATCTCCTTCAGACATTGCTTGCCTAGCCTTAGATGAGATCTTTATTACCATTATTCATAATCTCATCAACTAATCCATGGAGAGGCTACTTATTATCAACCTCAAGGCCCTACTCAAAAAGAAAATTAAGGAACCTCTTAACCCTAGATACTTCATCACCCCACCAGCTATCATAAAGGATAAGGAGAAAGTTATGAACTTATTTGATTTTTGTTGGTTTACCATATGATTAAGTAGTGGAACAAATTTAAGATTTTATTTAGAATAGCAAACCAAGAATGGATCTTTGCATCAAAACACAAGAAAATCCAAGATAAGATGAGATATAGCATAAAGAACAGTAACTCCTACTTTTCAATGCGGATCTCCTTCGTTCTTGATCTTTATATCATTTATGGTTGTAGCAAACCAAAAACCACCAAAATAGGCAGCCTCTAACAGTATCCACATGCAAATAAAGAAGTCCAAGCAAGCAACCAATTGCTTCTATCTCCTTTACTGTGAACTAGTAAAGAAAAGAAGAAAACTTATGGAATTTTCATCTTCCCCACAATAAACTTTATGAATGTCGAATCCCTTTTCCTTAGAGAGGAGATCTGATCGGTAAAAGGAAGAAGAATTAAGAGGCTTAACCTAATTTTGAGTCATAACATTGTATTTATACTCAAAAATTAGGTTAAGCTGAAACCCTTTCAGCTTAAGCTAAGTTAGGGCCCATATGTGACAAATATGGTAAGTGACTTTCACTTGCATTATCATAGCCCAAATTGAAATTTATGGACTTCTAAACATTCAAAGTCAAGTCCATATGTCTTAGGTTTATTTCCATAAGTGGTTTTACAACTTTTCCTAAAAGTGGAAAAACTACCCTTTTAGCTTGTTTCCTTATTTGTAAGTGTGTGACCTTTTGGGTTCCTAATATGTTGGAAACATGCTAAATCTCATATTTAGCATGTAAATCATGAGTGGTATCTAGTTATACATCATGATTACCCAAATATTAGGAGG
>CANYBF010877850.1:0-31907 GCA_948192965.1 Dalechampia spathulata
TAAGAATCCTTGTATTTATATATCCAGGGTTTTGGTATTTATTTATATGTCTGTTCTTTGGATTTCTTATACGAGCGTTAGAAGGTCAAAATCCCTTGTAGTATAATTGTTGTTTTCCTGAGATGGGTGAGCGATGGTTATGCTACGGGATCTTGTCGCATCCCTTGAGTGTGGGGTCGGGGGTGTGACACTAAGAAAAGACCTTCATATGTTTTGGAATCAAATTTTCCAAGATTGTCCTTGGTATTCAAAATATAGCACTTGCAACCAAATACTCTAAAGTATGAAATTCTTGATTTTTTACCATTCCATAGCTCATAAGGAGTTTTATTTAAAATTGATCTCAAATGAACTCGATTGTGACATAACAAGCGGTATTGACCGCTTCAGCCTAAAAGTACAAAGGTAATTGATACTCATTAAGCATAGTATGTGCCATGTCATAAAGAGTCCGATTTTTCCTTTCAACTACCCCATTTTGTTGAGGAGTTCTAGGAGATGAAAAGTTATGATGAATTCTAAGTGATTCATAAAAAGATTTAAAACTTTCATTTTGAAATTCTTTTCCATGGTCACTTCTAATAAAGGAAATATAGTAACCCTTTTCATTTTGCATTCTTTTAGTAACATTTTGAAAAGCATTAAATGCATCATCTTTATGAGCTAAGAATGAAACCTAAGTAAACCTAGAGTAATTATCAACAATAACAAGTACATAATGCATACCACCTAAGCTAGATACCCTAATTGGACCAAATAAGTCCATATGCAACAATTGAAGAGGTTTAGTAGAAGTTACCTTATTTATAGCTTTAAATGAAGATTATACCTGTTTTCCCATTTGGCACGCTTCACATACCTTATCCTTAGCAAATTTGATCTTTGGAAGTCCTACTACATGCTTGTTCTTCCCGAGATCTCCAATGCTTTCGAAACTGGCATGTCCAAGCCTTCTATGCCACAACCAAGAATCTTCACTTACAAACACAAGACATTTCACATTCTTATTAGGAATAGAATCTAAATTAATCATGTAAATATTTTCTATTCTTTCTCCTTAAAAGACTAGCTTATTATCACTTATCCTATGCATAAAACAACCTTTAGGATCAAAAACTACCTTAAAGTCATTATCATATAATTGACTAATACTAAGTTATGTATGAATCCATATACTAACAAGACTTTGTTAAAAGAAAAGTTGGAATTCTTACCAATCTTACCAATTCCAACAACTTTAATTATATCATTATCTCCAAAAGTAGTATCACCTCCTAAATATTCTTCAAGGTGAGAGAAAAGACTTGTATTCCAAGTCATATGCCTTGAGCATCCATTATCGAGATACCATTTATTTTCATCAATCTTGAATCTCAAGCATACATGTCAATACAAATGCATTTACTTCTTCTTATGTACCCAAATGTATTTGGATCCTTGGGGGTTAGACACATTTATTTCATCATTCTAATGCATTCTTCTAATAAAACATCTATTAGTAGCATGCCCCTTTTTATTTCAATAATTACATATAACATTTCTAAACTTAGAATGATTATGCACATTTTTCTTTCTAGATGCATGTGAAAGACTATGACTGTGTGAAAAAGAACATGAACAATAATGCACATTATTAGCATGCCTATGCATTTTGTGAGTTTTAGGATGAACATGTTTCTTCTTCAAATCATTTGGTTTTTGTTGTGATGTAGAAGCTTTGACAAAAATGGTACCCTTAGAGGTGTAGGAGGAGTTTTGATTGAATCCAAGACCCTCTTTATTACCACTAAGTTTTTGATGTTTTGAAATAGTGTCTATCTTAACTTCTCCTTGTTCAAACCTAGATAAGTTATCTTTTAACAAATTATTTTCTTTTGAAAGCTTAGCATTTTCATCTTTTAAAGATTTTTTTTCCTTTTCAAGACTTTCAAGTTTTGTTTTACAAGAATCAAATTCATTTTGTAAAACATCTTTCTCTTTTGTAATGGATGCATGTTTACTTTTAAGTACTTGATGCTTCCTAGCTAATTTTTAATACTTTTCTAAAAATGCTTCTAATGCACCACAATCATCATCATCATCAAGCTCATCATTGCTATAATAAGATTGAGATGATGTGGTTACCTCATCTTTTCCTTCATTATCCAAGAATGTCATGAAGCAAAGGTTGGTTGCTCCTTCATCACCGGACATCTCCTCATTTGAGTCACTGTCATCATCCCACGTAGCCTTCAATGTCTTCTTTTTGAAAGGCTTGGATGGTTTGTTGAGGTGAGGATATTCATTCCTCATGTGTCCTGGCTTGTTGCATTTATAACAAACGGTTTGATTCCTTCGTGGATTGTCTCTTCGGTTGAATTCCCTTCTTTGCTCGAATGGTTTCTTGCCATCCTTTTCAAGCTTCTTCTTCTTCATAAAAAAGTTCTTGACATGTTTGGAGAGGAGAGCCACTTCATCATCAATGTCCCCTTCACTTGTAGAAGAGATATCTTCTTCATTTGAGGCTTTAAGTGAAATTCCTCTTTGCTTATCTTCATCTACCCCTTCCTTAAGGGAAATCTCATGTGTGAGAAGCTTTCTAAGAAGCACATCGGTTGATAGAATGGACAAATCATTTGCTTCTTTAATGGATATCACTCTAGCCTCCCAATCCTTCTTAGGTAACACCTGCAAGATTTTGTTGTTGATGTCCTCCTTTTGATACATCTTGCCAAGCTTCATTAGGATATTTGTGATCATCATGAGTTGATTGTATATTTTAGAAATCGACTCATTTGCCTTCATTGTGAATAACTCATATTGATATGTCAATAATTGAATCTTCTTATTTTGAACTTGATTGGTTCCTTCACGATGAGTCTCCAAGGCAGTCCAAACTTGCTTTGTCGTGACATAATATGATACTCAACCATATTCCTTATGACTTGTAGCACAATATAGAATGTTCATCGCCTTTTTTTTGTGGAAGTTTGCTTTTAATTCTTCTTTAGTCCATTCTTCCCTATCCTTGAGAGAGACAACACTAACAATTGTAATTGTTGGAGGAACGTACTCTTTTACCATTAAGTCAAATAATTCAATTTCATCACTATCCAAGAAGACTTCCATCCGGTGCTTCCAGTAGGGATAATATGTTCTATCCAAATAGGGGGGTCTTGTAAATGATTGACTTTCACTTGTTGCCATAGGATCTTTGACTCAAGAATTTTACTTCTTCTAACAATGAGCACCAATTCTTTGATACCAAATGAAAATCCCTTTACGGAAGGCAACATGTGCGTGGTTTATAGTGGTTCGACTCGACTCTTGCCTATGTCCACTTCTCCTAAGTCTCGACTTAGGATTCCACTAAAAACTTAATTAATTACACAAAGGATTCCATAAATGAATCCTAAACCCTAGTGTTTTCAAGGATCATACTCAAACCTTTACAAAATCAACCTTACAATCTCTCAAATACAAATTAATGCCCAAGCATTAATCACACACCAACCCACAATTAGAAATCCTAACTCTAGGAATGTAGGAATACAATAGAAAGAAGGTATTTAATAGCTTAATAGATAAAATACAAGTTAACTTACTTGCAATTAATAATAGCAGCTCAAAGGAATGGAAGCTCTGCAAAACTAGCCGTTAGAATCAAAGATATGAAAATTATCTTTTAAAAATAACCATTTGAAAGGGTTTAAAACCTTTCTTAAAAGTCATGTATGACCGTACCTGTCTTTGTACACCCGTACGGATTTAAAAATCTCAATGAAAAATGAGAGGGAAATATAGTACAGTCGTACCATTATTTAGTACGCCCGTATCAAACCAATTTTCCTGCAAGCTCACATATAGTCGACCACTCAATGGTACACCTGTACCAAAACAAGTTTACTGATAAACCATTTTCTTGCAAGCAACGGTACGCCCGTATCAACCAATGGTACACCCGTACCAAGCTCAATCAAACAATTCTAACTAGGTACGGTCAGCCGTATGACCGTACCACTTAACTAAGCTATTTGGTACTCCCGTACCAAAACAGGTACGCCCGTACCAACATAAAAATACTATTAAAAAATTACAAATAACTTAAATTGACTCACATATGACTCATACATCAAAACCTAGGGTCTAACAAAATTCTATCAGAAGTCCTTTAAACTTTTCTAATTTGAATAAGACGTTATAGAATTCTTAGAGTATATGGCTGGAAGTGGGTAGTAAGTTAGTTATTATGTAAAAAATATTAAGTCTTAAGCTTATTCTGATAGTGTTGGTATTATTCTGTAATAAAGTTGAAGAAGTGAACAGTGAAAGGTCAAGAAAAGGAAGTGAAGTGGAAGAAATATTGGTTTGAGGTTTATGCACAATAAACAAAATGGAATTATTGCCTAATCAATTTTATATGAAATATATATATATATATATATATATATATATATATTTATTTATTTATTTATCTATTTTCTATGGTGATTTACAGAATTGACATTTGTGTTACGTAAAGATTTTGTTTTGAGAAAATTGTGTTTTATTTGGATAATGGTTGTATCCATCTATTTTATATGTTTATAGTAGATTTGATAATTATTTCAGTACTCCATTGTATATGATTTCATTATTCTCGATATATGAGTAGAAAAGAAGTTTTGAAAGAGATTTATGTTTTACAACCGGTAACAGATAAATAATAACATACGATGGATGTTGAGATATCCCTCATTGGGTTGAAGGTTGAGTTATTGGTTCCCTCCCCAATTGAGAGGTGTGCACACTATATAGAGGAGATGATCACCTAGGGATGAGATTGAGAATCGTCTCCCATCCGGTTTGCAGTGATTCATTACTGTAACTTGTGGTCTGGGTGGATGAGATTAGTCACCTTAAGGGGATTGAGACCCATCTCCCATCTGAGTTACAGGTTTACTTGTGGCTTGTGATAGAGATAGAAAAGATAATAGACAATAATGAAAAGATAACCAGAAATAAGATGATATATGACTACGTTTTTAAATCATGATTTATTTTTGCTATATCTATATGGTATATCATGTTCAGATGATATTTGATCACTTTGTTTCTTGAAAGTGTGATCTTATGAGTAATGTTTTATTTTTGCAGTAATAAAGTGTTTGATTTTGGTTTTATTCGATGTTTGAAACATACTATGATTTTACTTTCATTTACTGTACACCACTAAATTTTGTACTTAGCGTTCCTTTCTATGAACGCAGATCATAGCAGTGAGAAAAGTAAGAATTGATTGACTCACACCTGGAAAGCTAAAGCTATAATGGAGTATGACTAAATAGTTATTTCGTAAGTGTTTCTTGTTAAATACAATGTAAACATGCAACTATATAAAATACCCAGAGATAAAGTGTATTAATTTAGTGTATTTGACTTATTTAGTTGATGTATGCGTATAAATCAAAGAATTCAGAATTATAAATGGTTTGTCACTTTAAACCTATTGTGTTATACGGGATTTGGTTTGGAATAAATTAAATTGTAATACATTATCTTTATTTTAAGTAACAATAAAAATTTGAAAGAATTGAAAAATTGTGTTATACGGTCGGACATTTCTTTTCCGCTGCATTTGTTTCAAAAATCTTTTATTAAAGAATTGAAAAATTGTTTTAACATCCCTTGTAATATGATTAGCGCATTTTAAGTTCAGAGTAGAATTTGTTAAGCGTATTACAGGAGCATGCCATATCATATGCGAGGGGTAGGGTGTGACATTCATATTCAAAGAAATAAAGTCAACACCTGAATCCATATAAAAACTATTTGATTTAGGTATCTAATGATCATTAACCACAAAAATACATTCTACATTACTAATTTATGGATGGATCCCCATCTTCAATATAATACTAGAAACTCCTCTAACTAAAATTAGAATTAGAGCCTAACTTAGCTTTAAGAAAACCCCATAAGAGTAGTATATACTTTGAAGATTATGCAAGAAGAGAATTGGCTTACATAAGAAGGTACCACCCCTACTTACCTAGCATAGTTAAACTAAAACCATTTAGATTTTAAAAACAATACCTTCATCAAATTTATTATATCATATATGACCTCTTAATAGCTAATTTATCTTCCTTGCTTAATTAGACTTCAAACCCCATAAAAAGGAATTCATCATTCATTTAAGGTTTTAATAAATTGATGATAGGATAAAGAAAATACTCATATAATAAGTAAGATGCACCGAGCAACTGACTAAAGGAGAATCTCCTTCCTTACTTTAGAAAGAAAATGATTATTCTAACAAGTAATATGTTTCCATAAAAAATCTTTGAGAAAGTTAAAAATAACCTTTTTTTAATCCCCTAATTAGGGAAATAAGCCAAGATAAAGGTCATTATACATGAAGGTAGACACAATCTAAGATGTTTAAGATGAAATCTTGTATTGGCTTTGGAACATTAACTAAACAAGATGCAAAACTTATGGAAGTTAATAAACAATCGTAATGCAAGTTCATATTCTTTCAAATTTCTTTTAACACTAATATTTTCAAAGTTAATGTCTTTAAAAAATAATAGAGAATCATGTATAAAAACTAGATGAGACACCTTAGGATAATGAGTCCTAATCGATAACTATAAATTCTACCATTATATATCTATGTTATATAATATAAATATAAATATATACCTTGAATGCTATATCTACCATAATGGCTAATGCTAATTAAATGTTATGGTCCATTTTTTAAATCTAAAATAAAAAATCAAAATTAAAAATTGTTAAACTAGATATTATAAACTAAACTTAAATTATAATATTTGTTAACTATTAAATTTAGTTTTCTTCATCGGTTTTAGTTCAATTGATTTTATTACTTGCCCTTAATAATTATCACTATATAAGGCTATTTTATAATAGCTTTCCTAGTAACATTAGTTCTTATTTTGAAGTTTTTAATAAATATAAAATTTAAATCAATTTTAGAGATCTAGGTAATTGTTGACCCATGATTATTGATTTTAATGTTAACAATCAATTCATTTAACATTTGGCATTATTTGTGAATTTTCAGGGTATGTACGGTCGTACCACCAGTTGGTATACCCAGAGGATTTTGGATTTATGCTTGAGTTTGCATTTTTGGCAAAAGGTTTGGTGTAAGCGTACCACTTATTATGTACGACTGTACCACACCCACTGCCTAAATTGGTAATTAGGATTTTAGGAGCCATATGGGTATACCATTTAGGCGTACAACCGTATGCGACTCTTGACATAAACTTTTCTATTTCAATTAAAAGTGTTTCAATGGAACTATTTGTATTTATTGCTTAGAGTAACAGACTTCTTTGTGATAGGAGCATATTTAATGTTAGAAATTCACTTCTTTAAGTAAGTAACTTGATTATTTATGCTATTGAACTTTTCTCTCTCTACAAAAACTCTTGCTCTCTTAAGCTTCATTTATTGCCCTAGTTTGATTTCTTTGTATTGGGTTTGTGAGAGATATTGATTGGGTTTTATTATTGTAATTGAGAGTAAAATCTTATGAGATTGATCTCTGTTATAAAAGTTTGAGTGTAAGCCTTGAAAACACTAGGGTTGGATTTCTTGATTGAGAAATTCCTCTTGTAATTATGAAAGAGTTGCATGGAACCCTAAGTTGATACTTAGGAGAGTGGACATAGGCAATTTGAGTGTCGAACCACTATAACTTGTATATTGCCTCTTGGGATTTCAATTGGTATTAGAGCTTATGTTCACTTATTACTAGAATTAACCTTCTAGACCTAAAGATCAATGATAACTCAAGGTGTAGAGAGTCAATCTTACACAAGGCCTCCTTTCTTTGATAGAACCAATTACCCTTATTAAAAGCATAGAATGGAAGTCTTTTTGGAGAGTGATGGAGCAGACTTGTCCAACTTGATTGAGAATGATTATACTCCTCCAACAATTACTATTGAAGGTGCCATTACCTTGAAGCCTAAAGCTACTTGGACTAAAGAAGAGTTCAAGGCTAATGCTAGAAACAAGAAGACTATGAACATGGTCATGTTTCTCATTGTGTGATGGCTAAGTAAGTGTAGGATGCTTTGGAAACATACTATGAGGGAACCAACTAAGTATAAACGTAAAAGGTAGCACTCTTGACTCACCAATATAAGTTATTCACCATGAAGATAAATGAGAGCATCTCTAAAATGTATAATTAACTCATAGTCATCATAAATGGGCTTATGAAGTTAAGGAAAGTATATCATAAAGAGGATATTAACAATAAGATTCTAAGGGTGTTGCCAAAGAAGGATTGGGAAACTAGAGTCACTTTTATAGAAAAAGCCAACGATTTGTCAATTTTTTAAATTGATGTACTTCTTGGGAAACTCCTCACCCATGAAATCACTTTTAAGCAAGGATTTGAAGAGGATAAAAGAAGAGGAATTGCTTTGAAAGCCTCTAAGGAAGAAAGTGAGGTGAAGTGTTCTAGTGATGAAGACATTGATAATGAGATGGCCTTGCTTTCTAAGAGAGTGAATAATCTTCTCATGAGCAAGAAAAGATTTGAGAAGGACTTCAAAAAGCTATTTGCATCAAGGAAGGATCAAAGCAAAAGAGAAGTCTTCAAGAAGAATCCGACTACTTGCTTTGAGTGCAACAAACTGGGCCATATGAGAAAGGAATGTCCAAGACTTAAAGAAGCTATTCAAGTCATTCAAGAAGAAGACGTCGAAGGCTACTTAAGACAATGATAGCGAGTCTCACAAGGGTGAATCCGATAGTGAAAGCACAACCAACCTTTGCTTCATGACATTGATAGATGAACTTGACAAGGATGAGGTTAGTACTTCTTCTCAATCTTATTATAGTGATGATATGGATGATAAAGAAGATGCTTTAGAAATCCTCTTGAATAAGTATGAGCAATTGACAATTAAACATGAAATTTTCAAAAGTAAGTTTTCTAGTATTTCAAAAGAGAACAAGGACTTACAAAGTTTAGTTGATGAACTTACTTTATTTAAAACAAAATGTGAAAACTTAGAAAAGGAAAATATAAATTTAAAAAAGAATAATGAAACTTTAAAAAATCAAAACGATCAAATTTCAAAAGAAAGGGATTTATTGAAAGAAAATCTTTCCAAGTTTGAAATTGGTGATGCTAAAATTGATTCTATTTCAAAATACTAAAAGCTCAAAGGTGGTAGAGAGGGAATTAGTTTCAACCAAGGCTCTCCCTATTCATCTAAGGAATCCATATTTCTAAAAGCATCCTCTTCAACTATTAAAGATAATGAAAGGAAGTAGGAGAACAAGGGTGTTCAAACCAATCATTTCACTAGATTTAATAGAAAGCATGACAAGGCACATAAGTGCTCATGTACATGTAAGATGAGTCATGGTCATGCATTCAACATTAAGAAAAGGAAAAATACTCATTGTAACTCTAGATTTAAAAATGTGAAATGTCATTGTTATGGTAAAATAGGATACACTAGTAATAGGTGTTTCATTAGAAAAGTTCATTGGGGTTACAACCTTCATGACACTTATGTTTCTAACCCCCAAGAACCCAAATATATTTGGGTACCTAAAATAAAATGATTGTATTTATATGTTAGATGTGCTTGAAATCCAAGGTGAATGTGAATAAATGATACCTTGATAGCGGATGTTCAAGACACATGACTAGGAATGCAAGCCTATTTTCTCAATTAAAGAAATGGGATAGTGGAAATGTCACCTTTGGAGACAATGCAAAAGGTAAAGTGATTAACATTGGTAAGGTTGGTAAGAAATCTTCTTTCTCTATTAATAAAGTCATATTGGTTAAAGGTTTAAAACACAATCTTTTGAGTATTAGTCAACTTTGTGACAATGGTTATAAGATTGTATTTGATCCAAAAGGTTGTCTAATATATAAGATGTTTGATGATAAAGTTAAAGAATTGAAAATGTCTATGAGATTGATCTAGATTCCTTTTCTAATAAAATGTTAAGTGTCTTATCTCAATAAGCTAAGACTCTTGGTTATGACATAGAAGGCTTGGATATACAAGCTTTGAGAATATTGGAGACCTTGGGAAGAGTGAACATGTTGTTAGACTTCCTAAAATCAAATTTCTCAAGGAAAAAGTATGTAAAGCTTGAAAATGGGTAAGCAAGTCAAATCCTCCTTTAAAGTCAAAAACAAGATAATAACTACTAAACCTTTTTAATTATTGCACATGGATTTGTTTGGTCCTATTAGGGTTGCTAGTTTAGGTGGTATGTACTATGCACTTATGATTATGGATAATTACTTTAAATTTACTTGGGTTTCATTTCTAGCTTATAAAGATGATACTTTTCAAACTTTGACAAAACATATGCAAAATAAAAAAGGATTTTATATTTCCTCAATTAGGAGTGATCATGGAAGAGAATTTTAAAATGAAAGTTTCAAACTCTTTTGTAACAATTATGGTATAAACCAAATTTCTCTTCTCTTAGAACTTCCTAACAAAATAGGGTAGTGGAAAAGAAAAATAGGACTCGTTGTTACATGGCTTGTACTATGCTTAATGAATATCATTTACCCTCATATTTTTTGATCGAAATGGTCAACACCACTTACTATGTCTCAAATTAAGTCCATTTAAGACATATTTTCAATAAAACTCCTTATGAGTTATAGAATGGTATAAAACCAAGAATTTCATATTTTAGAGTATTTGGATGCAAGTGCTATATTTTGAATACTAAGGACAACCTTTGGAAATTTGACATAAAAATCGATGAGGGAATCTTTCTTGGTTATACCCCTACTAGCAAGTCTTATAGGATTTTTAATAAAAGGTCCTTAATTATTGAAGAGTCTATGCATATTGTATTTGATGAGCTAATCCCCTTGGTCCAAGAAAGGATTTGCTTGATGATGACATAAGAATTTTTATAAAACAATGAAAGGATCATGAGGATCAAAAAGGGAGAAAATGATGAACTTCCTCCTCACCTTGCCACCATACACATTTCACATAACCTACCAAAGAATTGGCATTTTCCCAAATGGTATCCTAAAGAGTAAATTATTGATGAAACTTTAAAATGGGTAACCACTAGCTCTCGTTTTAAGAAAATTCATAATAACATTATATTTATCTCTCAAATAGAGTTAAGGAATGCTAATGAGGCTCTAGATGATGAAAATTGGGTCCTTGATATGTAAGAGGAACTCAACCAATTGAGAGAAACAAGGAATGGACCTTAGTACCTAAACCTAGTAATGTTTCTGTTATTGATACCAAGTGGGTTTTTTAGAAATAAGTTAGATAAGGATGGTGTCATAACTAGAAATAAAGCTAGCCTAGTTGCAAAGGGTTATAGCCAAGAAGAGGGGATTGACTATAATGAAACCTTTACTAGTAGCTCGCTTGGAAGCGATCCGAATGTTACTAGCATATGCATCTCATATAAACTTCAAACTATTTCAAATAGATGTTAAAAGTGCTTTTCTAAATGAATTTATTGAAGAAGAAGTTTATGTTAAACAACCCCCCAATTTTGAAGATTTTAATTTTCCTAATCATGTTTATAAACTCACCAAAGCCTTGTATGGCCTTAAACAAGCTTCAAGAGCTTGGCATGAAAGGATAAGTTCTTTTCTAATTGATCATGGTTTTGAAAAAGGTAAAGTTGACACTACTCTTTTTATTAAAAATTATAAACATGATCTTCTTCTTATGCAAATTTATGTGGGTGACATTATATTTGGTGCTACTAATGAAGATTTGTGGAAGGAATTTTCTAAGTGTATGTAGGGGAGTTTGATATGAGCATGATGGGAGAGTTGAAATACTTCCTAAGACTTCAAGTCAAGCATTGTTAAGATGGTTTTTCATCAACCAACACAAGTATACTTAAGAGATGCTTAAGAAGTTTGGAATGAGTGAAGCTAAAGTAAGCAAAACTCTAATGAGCACAACTACAAAGCTTTCTCTAGATGAAAGTGGTAAGCTTGTTGGTCAAAAGAAATATAGAGGTATGATAGGTAGTCTTCTCTATCTAACTGCTTCTAAACCTGATATCATGTTTGCCAGGTGTATGTGTGCTCGTTTTCAAGCTTCACCTAGGGAATCTTACTTATCTACTATTAAACATAAATTTAAATACTTGATTGGTACTTCTACTCATGGCTTATGGTATCCTATGAGTATTTCATTTTACTTGATTGCCTTTTTTAATATTGACTTTGATGGAAATGTGTTAGATAGAAAAAACACCTCTTGTATATATCATTTTCTAAGAAATTGTTTGGTTTCTTGGTTTAGCAAGAAATAAAATTTTAATGCTTTATCTACTAATGAAGCTGAATATGTGTCTACAGGTTGTTATTGTGCTCAAGTGTTATGAATTTAACAACAATTGAGAGACTACAACTTATATGTTTCATGTACTTCTATTAAATGTGACAATACTAATGCTATAAATTTATCTAAAAATCCCATTCAATAGTCTAGGAGTAAGCATATTGACATTATGCATCATTTTCTACATGATAATATGCAAAACGGGAAAGTTGCATTAGAATTTATTGACATAACTCATCAATTTACCAATATTTTCACCAAACCTCTTTATGAAGAAAGATTAAATTTTATTAAGCATAAATTAGGGATGATAGATGGATCATTCTTGAAATGATTTTGTACTTAAGATTTCTATTTTTATATTTTGGTAATGTTTGATCTCTTCAAATTTTCCAAAATCTCCTTTTAAACTTGTTTTTGTATCCTTGTATGGGCATACAAGTAGTGGTATGACTATACATGCCCTTCATCTTCAATCCTTCATTCCATGTTTTGTTCAAAATTTTTTAATAGAAGCTTTCGTACGGCCCTACATGTTACTTGATATGCCTATTCGCTCTTCTTTCCATTTATCAAAATCTGATGGTAGCTAGTGTATAGTCGTACAACAATTTTGGTACGCCTGTACGCCCAATTCAACTATTTTTCAAAAAGTTCTAGTAACTTGTATACGGCCGTACACTTCTTTTGGTACACCCATACATCTGGTCTTTTGAAAACTCAAAATTTTTCCAGTAGCTCTTGTACAACCGTACACATATCTTGGTACGCCTGTACAGCTTTAATTTTCAAAACCCTCATTTCCTAATGGTTACTGTACAATTGTACATGATAGACAGTACCCCCGTACGTGACTCTATAGCCCTAATTTCAAAACCCTTAAATTGGATTTTCTCTCTCTTAACGCCATTCTCCACTTATTTCTCTTCAAATTTTAACTCATTTTCTCTAATTTTACCCCAATTTCACACTAAATTGGCTAAATCTTCCCTACATTTCTTTGATCTACCCTACAAATTCCATTTTTCTTTAGTTTTTACTTCCTCGTCTGCTAGTTTTTCATATAAAACTCATGTTTTCTCTCTCGTTTGCTCAAATCACTTGGTTTTTTAGTTTCTCTCCTCTCTCTCCCATGGTTTCTCGAGGCGATTCATCTTCCCAACCTTATGATAAGAGGAAAGGTGTTCAACCCAGTGAATGTGAGGAAACACCTTTTTCTTTTTACGATCCTCAGTTCATCAAATGTCAAGGTATTTTATCTCATAAATGCTTTACACCCTATCGCTTTACTTGTGCCTCCACTATACATTCTATTGGTATTGAGGATGAGGTTAGGCGTTATCTATCTAATGTAAGTTGGTCAACTGTTATGTTTCTTGATAATCAGTGTCTTGATCTTTTAACTCTTGAATTTTTGTATACTTTTAAACTTGAAACGTATAAATCTAGGTACTCTTACACTTTTAAAATGTTCCATTATTCGTATGAGCTTACCAAAGCTTAATTTGAAAAAAATTTCAATTTTCATGAGGATGGCATTTAAAGTGCCAATTTTGTAAATTTTGATAAACCGCTTTCTAGAAGGATATTGCTTTGAATATCTCTTTTCATGCTATTAGGCTTAAGGTCTCTTGTTTTAAATCTCCTGCTTTATTTTATTATCACCGTCTTATTTCATATATCATGTTTGGTAAAATTGATTACAACGATATAATGATCGATCTTGATTTGTTATTTTTATATTTTATGGTCATTGGATCACGTATTCAGACTGGTTGCTGGTTTCAAGAACAGTTTGTTGAAGTCGGTGATCACAATTATCTTAGTAGAGTTATTTTATATGGTTCTTGCATTCTTCATATCTATCACACCTTGAAGGGTTTTCCTTCTAATGCTCCTTCTCCTGGTTCTCATAGTCCAAATCTTAATCTATCCTTATTGAGCATGTCTTGCTTCTAGAGTTTAACCATTTAAGGGTGTATGCTCCTTATAAGGAGTATATTAAGAGGTGTCTGGAGCATATTTTGGCACATGGTTTGCTTAATGACACTGTTGCATTGTATGGTACTAAGGCTATTGAGATTTGTCATCACATGAGTGTTCCTATTCTCTTTGATGCTAAGTATTATAAGGATGATACTCCTACTGTCTTTCATCCTCTTACTAATTCACCTTGTGACTTAGCTCCTCATGAAGTAGCTTTATATCATAAGTGTTAATGTCAGAGTGAGGGTAGCTCTTCTACTATTGTTGAGTCTTTTGCTACTCCCTCTTTGATTGACTTACTTACCCAGCAGTTTGCATCTCTTAATTCTTTATTGGATGGATTTGATATAGACACTTTGATTAGATGGTGACTTAGTTTGATATGTTTAATCAACATCTTCATCAGCATAATCAGGAGTTTCATGATTTTTACTCCTCCATCATTGCTACATTACAATATATTTAGTCCTAACTTGATCTATCTTTTCCTCTCTCTTAATGTTTTTTTATTGTTGCCAAAGGGGGAGATATGTCTTGATGTGCTTGGATTTTAGATTGCTAGGATTGGATTATATGTATTGTTTTGTGTTGTTCATAGTTATTTTAGACATATTAGTTATTTGCTTGATTTGGTCATTGTGAACATTGTGAACCTATGCTTAGTTTTGTGGATGATGCTTATTAGATGGATGATATTTATGTTATCTCACTTTGAGTATTGTGATTGATTGGTTATATGCTTAAAGTGAGGTGGAGATTATTGTTCATACGAGTATATAATTAAGGTTTGAAATAAATTAATTGTCAACATAAAAAAGGGAAGATTGTTGGCCCTATGATTATTGATTTTAATGTTAACAATCAATTCATTTAGCATTTGACATGGTTTATGAATTTTTAGGATGTATACGATCATACCACTAGTTGGTACGAATGTACCAATAAGATTTTGGATTTATGCTCGAGTTTGTATTTTTGGTAAAAGGTTTGGTATAGACGTATTACTTATTATGTACAGTCGTACCATAATCACTACATAAATTGGCAATTGGGATTTTAGGAGCCATACGGGTGTACCACTTGGACACATGATTGTACGCAACTTTGGGCAGAAATTTTTCTGTTTCAATTAAAAGCATTTCAAAGGAACTATTTGCATTTATTACTTAGAGTAACAGACTTCTTTATGAGAGGAACATATTTAATGTTGGGAATTCACTTCTTCAAGTAAGTAACTTGATTATTCGTGCTATTGAACTTCTCTCTCTACAATAACTCTTGCTCTCTTAAGCTTCATTTATTGCTCTAGTTTGATTTCTTTATATTGGATTAGTGAGAGCTATTGATTGAGTTTTATTATTGTAATTGAGAGTAAAATTTTGTGAGATTGATCTCTATTATAAAAGTTTGAATGTAAATTTTGAAAATACTAGGATTAGATTTCTTCATTGATAAATTCCTTTTGTAATTGTGAAAGAGTTAAATAGAATCCTAAGAGGAGTGTCAAATCATAACTTATGTGTTGCTTCTTAGGGTTTCAATAATTTTTACTAAAAGTTACTCTAACTAATTTTAGACTTCCATTTTTAGTATTTGATTGATTTCTAATTATTTTAAATTAGATAATTTATTAAAACATTAATCTTGCTAAATTCAACTTTAAAACATTACAAGAGAGATTGTTTAGCTTAGCTATTTAAAATAATTGAAAAAATAATACATTTAATAAGATTTTATTTGATATAATTGTTAAAATATATAATGAATGTTAAGGGATTATATTTTTTAAATTTAGTACCTATTATATTCCTTCATTATATAGAATTTATAAAAAATATTACATATAATTTTTTAATAAAGTAATTTTAAAAATGATTAAGAATATAAAAAATTTAATTGAAATATCTAAAAATGTAGAAATTATTTTTATGTTTACCGTTAATATTCAAAATTTAACGAGTTAGCATTTAAAAAATTTTAAATGTAATTATAATTAGTTAATCAAATTTATTTTAAATATAAATATGATAAAAAATTAATTATCTTTATTTTAATTTCAAATAATTATTAATATAATTTTGTTAGAAAGATAAAATGATTAGGAATTAAGGGAACTGTTATTAATTGTTTAAATAAAAATCAATTTCTCTTTGTTAATAATTAATGTATTCAACGAGAAAATAACTAACATAACAGCTCAACAAATAGAACAAAAATGCACACATAAAAGGGCATACTTTTTACAACCGCGTCACACCGTCTCCTCAAAGCGCGTCTTTTTCGTACGCTCCATGTCTTCATTCATACACCCATCTGTCATCCAATCATCCCACTCTCACAATCCAAGGGCATTCTCGTCATTTCAACTACCATACAACAGAAAATATTATTTAAGAATTATGAAATAAATAAGCTAGTTGTCATTTTAGCAGTTAATTGTATGTTAGATGGGTAGTGACTGACAACTAGCTGTCAATATTATACTTAAAAGAAAGCTCCTTTCTTATTATCTCTTTTTTGGGTTTTCTAGTTTCTTCATCCTTCCAAGTATTTTCCAGTTTCAACTCTTGGGCTGGCTTAATTCTACTAACCACGACAGATCCCTTTCTCTTTATAGATCTATCTGTCTTCATTCCTTCCCTGCTTTGATCTTGAGGTAATGATCCGCACAGCTTCTTCCTCTCTGATCTGTGTTTGTTAAACTCGTCTTTAATGTTCAACATGGCTTGAGTTTTCTTTCCCTTGCAGCTGGTGTTACCTTTCTTGCAATATTGGGGGTTAGTTTTCCTGTGCTTTTGTTGTCTAAATCTCTTGGTTCTTGGTTTTCTGGATCTGACTTTGGTTGTTTTTTCTTTTTCCTTGTCGTTCATCTTTCAAAGTTGCAATCTTTTTGACAAAGTTTGAGTTTTTGAAGTTTTGACTTCAGTTGGATTTTGAGTTCAAAGTTCAGATCTTTCTTTTCCATCTTTGCCTTTTTCTTCAGTTCTTTGATCTTTTCTTACCTCCAGTCTTGGATTTGGGTGTAGGATTATTGTTAGTTCTGCCTATATTGTGAAATCGGTGTCCGATGGGTGATAACTATCTTGCTTCTGTCCTTGTTCTACTTTGTTTATCTTCTGTTGTCTTCGCCCAACAAAGTTATATCCCAACTGATAAAATCCTCCTAGATTGTGGGGCAACTTCTGATAACCCAGATAATGATGGCCAGAAATGGACTGCCGATAAAAATTCCAAGTTTTTGCTATCATCTGAGAAGTCTACTACATCCGCAGCTGATACTCAGGATCCATCAGTTTCCCAAATCCCTTTCATGACTGCTCGCCTTTTCCACTCTAATTTTACCTACAGTTTCCCTCTAGCTGCGGGTCGAAAATTTGTTCGTTTGTATTTCTATCCTGCTTCTTATGGAGGACTTAATGCCTCAGATGCTCTTTTCTCAGTTACGACGGGGTCTTATACACTTCTTAATAACTTTAGTGTTGCTCTAACGACAGAAGCACTAAATTATGCTTACATTGTGAAGGAGTATTCTATCAATGTTGATGGTGGTTCTTTGAATCTAACCTTTAGCCCAGCTTCAAATCCTTCAAAGTCTTATGCATTTGTAAATGGGATTGAGATTGTGTCCATGCCTGATATTTATGGTAGTACTGATGGAACGTTGTTGATGGTGGGCGGTGGCTCTCCTGTTTATATAGATAATACTACTGCACTAGAGAATGTGTATCGGGTAAATGTGGGTGGGAATGTTATTTCGCCATCGGGAGATACTGGCATGCTTAGGTCTTGGTTTGATGACCAGCCATATATTTATGGGGCAGCAATAGGTGTTCCGGAGACCGCTGATCCAAACATGACAATTAAAGACCCTGTGCCACCTTATATTGCACCAAAAGATGTGTACTCTACGGCTCGATCAATGGGACCGACTGTTTATGTCAATTTGAATTACAATTTGACTTGGATCTTCAGCGTGGACTCTGATTTCACTTATTTGGTCAGGCTCCATTTTTGTGAAGTTGCTTCAAATATCACCAAAATTAACCAGAGAGTGTTCACCATCTATATCAATAATCAAACTGCTGAGGAAGATGCTGATGTGGTTGGCTGGACTCAGCACAATGGAGTTCCAGTGCATAAGGATTATGTGGTGCTTGTTCCTGTCGGGAGCCCCCAGCAAGATCTTTGGCTGGCAATTCATCCGAATACAGATTCAGTTTTGAAGTCCCAGTTTTATGATGCGCTTTTGAATGGAGTGGAAATCTTCAAGCTTAGCAGTGCTGATGGTAATCTTGCAGGGCCTAATCCAACTCCCCTCATTAAGCCAGATAGGATTGACCCATATATTAGACCATCAAGTTCGGGTGATTCAAAGAACCAGAAGGCAATTATAGCTGGGGGTGTGAGTGGTGGAATTGTCCTAGTCCTTGTTGTTGGTTTCTGCGCTATTGCTGCTACCCGTCGTCGTAGACATGGGAAAGAATCAAGTGCTAGTGATGGACCATCTGGATGGCTCCCTCTTTCTTTGTATGGGAATTCTCACTCAGCTGGTTCGGCCAAGACAAACACAACAGGAAGTTATGCTTCTTCTCTACCTTCAAATCTTTGCCGCCACTTCTCATTTGCAGAGATTAAAGCTGCCACCAACAACTTTGATGAGGCTCTACTCCTTGGAGTGGGAGGTTTTGGCAAAGTATACAAGGGAGAGATTGACGGTGGAACGACTAAAGTTGCAATCAAGCGTGGGAATCCGCTTTCTGAGCAGGGTGTACATGAGTTCCAGACTGAGATAGAAATGCTCTCAAAACTTCGACACAGACATCTTGTTTCATTGATTGGGTACTGTGAAGAGAACTGTGAGATGATCCTTGTCTATGATTACATGGCTCATGGAACTTTGCGGGAGCATCTGTATAAAACCCAAAAGCCTCCTCTACCATGGAAGCAAAGGCTTGAAATATGCATCGGTGCTGCTCGTGGTTTACACTATCTCCACACCGGTGCCAAACACACTATTATTCACCGGGATGTTAAGACCACTAACATTCTGTTGGATGATAAATGGGTTGCAAAGGTTTCAGATTTTGGATTGTCAAAAACAGGTCCAACATTGGATCATACTCATGTTAGCACTGTTGTGAAGGGCAGCTTTGGCTATTTGGATCCTGAGTACTTCAGGCGGCAGCAACTTACCGACAAGTCTGATGTTTATTCTTTTGGAGTTGTGCTGTTTGAGATCATATGTGCTCGACCAGCTCTCAACCCGACTCTGCCAAAAGAGCAAGTGAGTTTAGCAGAATGGGCTGCTCATTGCCACAAGAAAGGCATTCTTGATCAGATTGTCGATCCCTATCTCAAGGGGAAGATCGCACCAGAATGCTTCAAGAAGTTCGCAGAGACTGCAATGAAGTGCGTGTCTGATGTGGGCATTGACAGGCCATCAATGGGCGATGTTCTCTGGAACCTAGAGTTTGCTTTGCAGCTACAAGAAAGCGCGGAGGAGAGTGGCAAAGGCATTGGTATGCTAGACGAAAAGGAGATTCCATTCAATGCCACCTCTAAAGGGAAGAAAGACGTAGACGCCTCAGCTGGTTATGACGGGAATATAACAGATTCAAGAAGCAGCGGAATGAGCATGAGCATAGGCGGGCGAAGCCTTGCAAGTGAAGATTCTGATGGGTTAACGCCAAGTGCAGTATTCTCGCAGATCATGAATCCAAAAGGTCGTTGAAATACATCCGAAAGGAACGAAGGCATTTCCTTGGCTAGTTCGTCGTCATCATAAATTTTTTAATCCAATATTATAAGTGTTGATTATCCATGGAATTAGTTTGGCAATTCATTTACTCACTTTCACTTTCATTTTCCATTTCATTTCGTTTTACTATTTCCACAATATCATGTTATGTTCTGAAGGAATTGGTACCAAGTTTGTATCTAGAAATTACTTGAAGAAGAGTGTACAAAATAAGGTGTGTACTTTTTTATATTCCAACCACTTGTTACCACACTTGCATTCCTCGGCAAGAAATTCCTTTTACAGGGGAAGCAGCTTTACGGGCACAGGATAAGCCTGCATCCAAAATGATGTCAAACCACCTTAGAATACGAAACTTGTTCGGTATTTGACAGATCCAACATCACATTATTCTAAAGTGATTGTTTGAAACTGGGGAGGGGATTGATTGTGATAGAAAGGAAGGTGGATGGAGAGTGGAACAGCACAACACAATCAACATGTGGGTGGGAGCCACCCGATGGGTATGAGTTGATTGAGGAGGGAAGTGGACATTTAATGAATTTAGGGGGGAAAACGTGGGGAGCTCTAAGTGGGTTTGCTGTCGAGTACGTGACTTTGTCTAAAGATGCCAACTTACCTTGTATAGGTTGCTTGACTAGTTCATCTTATGCTTCACATAATAACCCTTCTTACTTGTAATTTGCATTTTTTATCAACAGAAACAGTTTATTAAATGACTTTGTTTTAATTAATTTAAGGATGATGATGTTTATGCATTAATTGTTCTTCATATTTACTCATTATTTGATATATATATATATATATATAGGCATATTTATCTCTCCTATCATTTGATCTGATTATTCATTTGACCTTTCACACTTTCTTGTTCAAAACAAAATCCACCTTATCACATCAAGTAAGTTTGTGATTAATGTGAATTATTATTTTTTTTAAAGAAAATATAATAAAAAAGATAATGTAAATGAATTGTAATCTAATTACAGAATTGCTTCCAAAAGCCTAAAGATTTATGTTGAAATCTCCATGATTGAGATTTTGATTATAATAATTTGTACACATAATTTATTTAATTAAAGATTAGATTATAATCCATCTCATAAAATATACATGTAATTAATTATAAATAATTGAAATATATCAAAGAGACATAATAATAATTAATTTTCTGTAATTCCGCCCATACTATTATTATTGGTTATTACAGTACTAGAAAAGAAACAACTACCTCACAGCTGTATGGGTTGCCAAAACCACTCTTACGTCATCAAGTTGGCAACTGGTTAGAATAGTTCATCTTTCTTTCGGCTTTTGTTTTCCATTTTTGCCCTTTTGCATTATTTTTCCTAATTTTCTTTTTCGCAGACAAATAAAAAATTAATATCCACTTCACATTTTTTGGTTAATTAAATAAACCTTTCATTAATCCATCCGCAAATGTCATTGTATTTTTATGGTTAATTTAATAAAATTTTTAAAACTTAATTAAATGAGTTTAACAATCATAACTTATTTTTTATATTTTTAGATAATAATATTTAAAAAATTAATTATCAAAAATACTTAATATTTGTTATTATAATTTTAAAATTTTCAATAAAAAATTATATGTTCTTATATAATTAATAATAATAATTTTAAAAATAAAGTAGAGAATAATAATGGCTCTATTTTAAATTGATAAACACATTTTTGTTGCAATTAAAATTAAAATAGAAATATAAATAATATATTTAAATTTATATTTTAAAAATAAGAACATTAAACTAATTTCAAATTAGTTATTATTTTTAAAATTTGAAATACAAAATTTCAACAATTTTTTGGATATTATAATTTGAAATACAAAATATTATACTTTCATCAAAATGTTAATATGCTCATGAAAACAAATAAACAAAAAAATGAAACCTAAAATATGCAAGAAGCAGCAGATTAGGGTTTCTAATCTTTGATTTGTAAAAAGATGAAGCTAGCAAAAATTACAAGTATTTGAACATTTTCCAACCGGACGTTGTTAGAAGAATACAGCAGATTTGCTCCTTTATGAGCTGCAGATACCAAAAATATCATGCAGTCGTATTTGCCGAAAATCTACAAACAGAAGCTGCCACTCACAACCTTGACTAGGGAAAAGATGCTGACCGGTTCCCATTTAGGCAGAGAAACCATTGCCGGGAATCGATCATTTGGTGGCACCTGCCACAGACATGTCTAACGCCTCAGACATCTTCTTCTGCAGCTCCTGCCTGTTGGCTCCCACAAGCTTGTCAAGTTGCTTCCCGTTTTTAAGTAAGAAAAATGTTGGGGTAGCTTTAATATCCCATGAGCTGGTAAAGTCCTGTGTTGCACAATACCAGACTTCACCCATCATGTTAAGTAACAAAGCCAACAGCTTCACTACACTATAATCTAACTGTTTTACTTGTCTATACCAGGTTCATTGGATTACAACACATTGTTCCAATAACTGAAGCTAGAAGTGTTTGAAATGCACAACAATAAAGAATTCTCATCGGTTTGATCTATGTATTGGATACCTAATATTTCTCATAACGTAAAAGGGTGAAGTGTGGATGGGAAAAAGTAACAGGCTAAACGGTTGCCTTAATAAAATTCAGGAAAATCTCATGAAGAAAGAAGACATCATGCAAATATGACAGTGGTTTGACAGAGTTCAATGTAACATGCCAGCTAATCATCCAAAAAAGGCTTTGTAACTGAGGCAGGGTTTCAGGAATTAGACAAGCAACTAGGTTTTTCCCCAGCTGAACTGGGTTTTAATTCCAAGTTAGTAAAAGTTTACTTTTTTCCTGCAAGGCAATGAAACCCGTTGTTTGACTTACAGCTAAATCGTCAACATCAACCAACAGGAACATTATTGAAGGATAATTCTCAGACAGCTCACGGTAGAATGGTGCAATCGTTTTACAAGGACCACACCACGTTGCGCTAAAATTTGCCAAGACCTGTTGAATATCAACAACCAGTAAAAAATTGACAGTTAAACGATTAGGCAACACTTACAAGTGCTGAACCACCAAAGTTGCTGCAAGAAACAACAGTCGATATGGGAGAAAAGAGGAACCAGAAAATTCCGAACCAAAATCTATTTCTTCTTTTGGTTCTAATGTGAATAGCCAAGAAGGCTACCATTCTCACATTCTCAAAATCAAGGTCATTCACCGGTAAGTGATAAGACATGCATACTGTAGGTGGCAGTCAACCAAATAACTAAATGATTGGCTCAGAAAACTTACAATTTTTCCATCCTTGCTCGCCTCTGACAGTTTCTCATCCCAGTTCTCTTTGCTAGTGACGAGATGCACATTGCTACCAACGAATTGAACATGCTCATTAGAGTCTTCAGGTAGATGCTACAAATGTAAATCAATTTTTTTTGTCATTTCCTTCATTTTAAAGAAAAAAAGAAGCGCACAATAGAACTTGCAGAAAACCTTGCTTTTGATGCCTGATAATAGAAAGAAAAAATTTTGATCTTTTAAAACAAAGCTAAATCAAGCAGTGAGGATATACATGAGGCCTATGGTAAAGGACCCCTCTTATGGAATCAGATACAGCCATTTTCTTAATAAGTTTATGAAACTAATAATAACAAACACAAGAATTCGTTCTTGTTTCCCTCTTAAGAATATGTTTACCATTAGTTTTATTAAAAGCACATAACACAATTGCTACAGTACTCTGCCACCAAATTCCATCTTGAAAATTAGAAAACAAAAAATAAAATGCATACATGCACTGATCGTTAAAATCTGCTCTTTCATTACATTTCAAAAATTGGAAAATTTACCAGAAATATCATAAACCATGCACTTGTAGTGAACTGCTCTTTCATTATTGTTTAAGATATTCCAAATGCTCAGGTATTCCCTCTAAATCATCCATCATATCGTCCAATTTTTGTCTGATCTTACAATTGGTATTTAATGTTTTAGCCTCACAAATCATTAGTGCGATAAGAATTGGATATGAATCAGTATTAAATGGAAAATAAGGAAAGGATCTTATCAAATATAAACAACAATTTATTTGGATCTAGTTGTATTTACTCAAGAATTAGGATACGAAGGAATAGAAGTAAGAAGAGAGTAGAGGAGAAATGGATTGTTGTATTCTATTATATTCTTTCTAATAATAACATATGTATATATAGACTCTGAATAACTCGTATACTATGGCATAACAACCTGTCAGTAAAGGATCATAGTACTAAAAACCATCTACGTCTGCTAAGGCATGTAACAATAACTATAACCATTTGTCCCATTAGCCTATAATTCTACCGTCTGTTATTTATTCCTTCTCTTATATGTAACAGATCTTGACATTAAACATGAGTGAGGCAATCCGGGCGATCCCATCTATCATAATTCATAAATTACACAAACTTCTACTTGCGTGAACAAGGAAAAAAAGCTAAATCTGTTAAAGACAGCATTTGTATACACTTGCCTGATTAGAGCTCAAGCATGGACCCATATCTGATATAAGTAGCAAAATATTTTATCTCCAGCGCCTGCAATACAGAAGTAACCCGAAGTTCAAAAAAGTGAAAACCATCAGACATATAGAGCAGAATGAGGATTTGTGTGCATGTGTGGGGGTAAAAGTGTAGCTTTATCTCACTAAGCCCAAATCGACAGGAATGGACTTGAAGAAAAATTGTGTTAAAAAATAAAAAATCAGACCTCATATATGAAACAATTGACAATCTTGAGCTTTTCTGCTTATCTAATGTTCAGTAATTGGACTATATTGTTATTAAAAGATTGTTTATAATTCACGATTACTAACAGAAAGGGAAGCTGCTATTTATTCCAGAGGATGACTGATTTTGGTGCTTACTGCTCTAGATATGACGATTAGATGATGCTAAGAGCATAATTTACAAGATTTTCTATCCTACTCATCAAAAGGTGGCTTGCTCTAATGGACTAATGCAAAAGCTGGGATCTTTTAGCGCTTGTGCTTGAGATGCTTCAAGTGGACCTCAAAAGATTATTTAGCAGTGGTTACCAGATAGTTTGGCTCTGCCTTTCCATACCAAAACATCATTTTTCTGTGGAAAAGCAAAAATGGTGGAATTAGTCTAGCTTTCTACACTTATTCTAAACAACAGGGACGCAGATGCTCTAATCACCATCATTCTCCTGACTTGCAAATTCTCCAAGTTGATGTTGAAAAAGTTTTTATTCCATTAACGACGCAAAAAAAAATCAAGATTAGGACGGTCTGCATGTGGTTGAAGAAGCAAAGCTTTCCAAACTGAATCTACAATCTTTATTATGATCAGAAGAAGGGGGCAACAAAGCGAAGAAGAAGCTACTACTATTTTTATCATATTAACAGAAAGAAATCAACATGTTCATAAATGTTTGCTCAATGCTAGGCATTCAAATAATCAGTTTTCCCAAGTAACGCTTTCCAAATCTGAATTCCCCCCTTTCTGTCTCGAAAATAATAGTTACCACAACAGTTACAGGAAAAAAAAAGCCCCCACGAAGCCTCTCAAACTGGCAAATAAATGCAGCACTAAAAAATAATAATATTAATGATCAAGTGAATTTTTTTGACCAAATTAATGATAAAGTTATAAAGGCAAAAAACAAAAAACCATTACAATTCGAACACATACCTAACAGTTTCCTTCTTGTTTTCCTTTCCTTGGCTTGAATTAAAGAAGAAAATATCTGAATCATGACAAAAATTAATAAAATCAAACATGATGACAATGAAGTCATATTACCATGAATAAACTCTGATCTAGAAAAGAAGAAAATGTAATTATTTACGAAGAATGAAAAGTGGATAATGTTAATGTTACCTTATGAAGAAGAGTCTTGTGATTTGAAATTAAAAAAAAAAAACCCTAGATTTACAGTTTACAGTTAATGTGATTGAATGCAAAAAAGGAGAGAGAATGCAGAAAACAAATTAAAAATGGAAAAGGCAACAAACTAGAAATGTGCGTTGGAAATGATTTTAGGAATAATGGACGAACAGTTGGCGTTGATGAAATTTCGTTGCTTACCATTAATCTCATTGGACTGCTTCTGTTAGGGCAAATGACACATCCAAATCAACTGATTATTATTATTATTATTATTGGAAAAGCGATTCACGTTTTGATTAAAAGATATTGGACTTTCAGAAGTAGTACTAAACACAACTTCCATTCTTCTCTAATATATTATTGTTAAGGAAACACAAATTAACCATAAACTGCTTTTAGGTTATAAGAAATCTCAACAAACCATATTATAATTATACTTCAATGATTTGAATGTTCCAAATATTATTTTTGAATTTACCAAGGGATTAACGATAAACTAAAATGTTCAAATTCTAGGGTCAACTTTGCCTCCAGCTAGTTCGCGGTTGATTCGATCTTTGGGTCATCTTACCGTCACCTGTTATGTTCATAAGACTTTCAAACAGTTCAATCCACGCACTTCTCCTCTTCTTTAGTATTCGAATCGGCCCAGGAATTAGGATCCCAACAATCAAACAAATTAAAAGCATAAGAAGCATCATGTCAATCATGATATTTGGGCAGGATTAGATAGAGTCCATACACAAATCATTAGCTTCATACAGACGATAAATATACGAATCGTTCCTTGGACAAGGAACCAGAGTAAATGGGAAAAAACAATTTGCCGTTTAGAGATTCAAACAACGAGCACATCCTGATCATATCGTTATTTTCTAGCCAATCTGGTGAATCCAAATATAGTTTTCAGTTGATAACATGAGCTCATACTTACCAGAATGGAATACACCCCTTCCCCATCCAGCTTCTCAACCCCAGTACACACCATAAAACAGTTTAAACACTTGCCACAATGAACACACCCCATTTATATAATATCTAAATCACCATCATCCCATAGCATACTTCTGGGTCCAGCTGCGTGCAGTTGTCTCGTACTTGGCTCTGTCAGTCTTGTACATGTGAGCAATCTCTGGCACAAGAGGGTCATCAGGATTTGGATCTGTAAGCAATGAGCAAATGGAGAGAAGCACCTGGTAGAACATTAAAGTTAACATTAGTTATAGGAACTTAAAATTCTGCTTCATTTAATAATTTTAAGATGTTATAAGAAACATTACGCAGTTTTATACAAGCATGAAATCCTATCAAGTTATCAGCACCAAGGGTCTCTCCTCCCCATTTTTCTTTCATCTTCTTCAGGTGAGACAAACAGCTAAGGCTCGATATCAGCATCTTATACATACAATGTACACGGAAACTTTATAAAATATTAAATTATCATACATCACAAAGGAGTCTGGATGGACGCGACTCATGCAATTAACTTTTACAACATCCAGAGCTTCTGCAATGTAACTGCAACAATTAAAGGTTAAGACAAAAGACAGGAACCAATTGTGCTGCGACAATATGGCGTTCTATAACTAATTGACATTGATGAGCCGAAATCTGAAAATAACTAAAGAAAGTCAGATCAGTTCTGAACATGGGAAAGATCAGAAAAAGAATGGAAAACCTTCCAAGAATCATGTCTAAAGCTTCTGATGATTTGCAGCTAAAGGAATTCATGTCTGAATGCAGAAGAGGTGAAGAAAAAGAGAAAATTTCATGAGAAACACACCCAGAAGATCTTAGGGAGTTGCACCTAAATTGAACCTAGAGTTTGAGATTTAATTTGGAAAACCTAAACCTGCAAACATTTCTGAAACCAATCGTTAGCATGATATAATGTGGTTAGTAAACTAAACAACAGCACCAATCATCTTCACAGCATGTGAAGCTAACTAGACAACTAGATAAAACCAATCATATTCACACTTCATTTGTCAAAAGAAACAAATAAATATAGATGCCACCATTTTCTTAAACTACTGCTATAGTATTGGCATGAGAAAATATGTTTAGCACCCAAGTTAATACTGTCCAACCTAAAGACTTGCTAATATAAGCTCATAGATCTATGTCAAACCTTAGAGATAGTAAGAGCTGGACTCCATTGTTCTTTGAGGATATCAAGACAGATGCTCCCATTGCTGTTAATGTTTGGGTGGAAGACCTTGGTCCTAAACGCAACCTGAAAACAAATAAAATTACCTTAGATAAATTGACACAGCTGCACGAGACAAAACATATTGTATCCAATGTGAAAGAACACCAATCAACCAACCAAACGCGCGTATAATGATGCTAAATATTTCACAATTCAAAACTGTTACCTTTGGAGGCTTGAAAGGATAGTCAGGAGGAAAATGGATATTAACTAAAAATACGCCTCCTGCATATGGGCTGTCAGAGGGGCCCATGATCGTTGCTTGCCAGTGGAACATATCTTCAGCTACGGGACCTATTACAAATAAAACATGAATTCAGAAATTGGACAGTTCCAAACTACGATAACGTAAAATTTAGCAGCAGCGACGACAACGTAAAGATTGAGCTATATGTATAAAGTGGACAGATCGTCCTTACTATAACCCAAACTACAAGAGAGAGACAATAATTCATAAGGTAACAGTTCAATTCCACACAAATCAGTCACAGTACATTTAGTTACAGATGAAAATAAACTTATATCAGCAAAAAATGGAACAATAAATTCGAAAAAAAGGATAATCCAGAGAATGAGGGAGAGATGTAGACGAACCTGCACTGCAGGAAGTAGGTGGATCTTTCTGCAAATCCTTGAGTTCCTTCAAAATACGTTTCGAAGCCATTAAGCTTCAACAAGTGACCTGAAAGAAAAAAAAAAAAAAAAAAAGAAAAAGAAAAGGCGGTCAACGGCAATATAAAACGAAATGGAGAGGATTAAGAAAATATTTGAAAAATAAAGACCTGAAAAATGGAAAAATTAGGGTTTGGAAAAGGGAGAAGCGGCGAAGATCCAAAGGTAAGAGCTTCTTTATCACCGAGAATGGTTGTTGCTTTTGCGTTTGTTCTAATCTCCCTTGCACGCTACACGCTTGGTCACTAGTAGTGACAAGACCCGTTTTCAGTTTCGCCCATAGGCTCTGATTTTCTACTTTTTTTTTTTTTTTTTTCCGTTTTTCGGCCCTTTCTTGTTCTGACGTTAGCATAGCACCGTTATTGTTATTATCATTTCTGATTGGCCATTGATGAAAAATTATACAATTTTTATTAATTTTTGTAAATTTTAAATTTTGATAATAATGTTTAAAATGGATTTTTTTTTTGCAATAATATTTGATGCATAAAATTAATCAAAAATTGATCTGTCTTTTTTAATAATTATTATCGTCACATTTTTGTTGTATAAATAAAATATTATTATGAAAATAATTTAAATCTTTTAAATATTTTATAACTTAACCATATTTTTTTACATACTCTGTAATTTTAATTAATCTTTTTATTTTTGATAAAATATCTAAATTTTTTTATTTTTAATCTAATTTATAATAATAACATAAATATAACTAATGATTATTTTTAAAACTTTTAACTTTTAACAAATTATATTAACATATTTTTATATTTATAATAATTAATTGTAATATATTTTTATTTTTTATTAAATAATATTATTATTTTTTATGTTTTAATTGAATGTTAATATTATACTTTTTATTAACCATAAAAATATGTTAATATACTTTATTAAATGTCAAGAATTTTGAAAATAATTATCAGTTATTTTTATATTGTTATTGGAAATTAGGTTTAAAATAAGAAATGAAAAATCAGAAGTTTAATTAAAATTATAAAATATGTAAAAGGTTTATTTAAAAATGTAAAATATTTTATTAAAATTATAAAACTATGTAAATGGTTTGTATTTTTTTTATTAATGATATTTTCTTTATGTGAGGATAACGTGGTAATAATAATATTAATCTTTTGATTTTAGATATTATTACTAAAATTTAAAATTTTTAATAAAATTACAATTGTATTAAAAATAAATAAATTTTTAATAAATCGTAGTTACTAGCAATTTTTATCTTTAATGTATTTGAATAAAGATTTACAATAAATATTTTATAGTATAAGTTATTTTTACAATAAATTTTAGAGATAATTATGAAAATAACAGATTTTTTTAATTAAGTATATAAAAATTTTTATTTTATATTTATAATAATATTAAATTTTTTAAAACCTTTTATAAAAATAATAATTTTTTTATACAAATAAGGTATTTTATAAATATTTTTAAAAATAATAAATTTTTACTTTTAAACAAACCTAAAGTAAACTTGAAGTAAGCATTATTAAATTAAATCTAAAATTTTAAAGTGCTGTTTTTATAATTTTTTTCAAAAATTACATTGTTTTTAAAAAAATTTCAAAATTTCTAATATATTTAAATTTTTTTTATAATTTTGAACAGATTTGAGAAAGTGTTAAATTTTATTTAATAATGTAATTATTTGTACCATAATTAAATTATTGATTTTAATTAATTAAAATAATTAAATAAGTTAATTTTATATTAATTAATTTTATATTTTTATTAATTAAATGATATTCAATAATTAGGTCATTAATTAATTTAATAAGCCTAAATTAAATTATTTCTATCAAAGTTATATTGATTTTAATTAAAATAAATTATTTATTAATTTATTTAATATTTTTCAATTAAATGATGTTTAATAAATTAAGCAATTAATTCAATTAATAGGCTTAAGTTCTCATTACATGATGGAGGCAATCGTCAAACCATGTGATCTACCTATAGAGGAAATTAGGAAGGTTGATATGTGATTGTGAAGGAATACAGAAGAAACTTGCAGAGAATGGAAGAGATCGAAAACATGAAAAGCAAAAGACAGAAGAGACAGAAGAAAGAAGAAAGCAGATTGTTTCTGATGGAAACGAAGAGATCAAAGAGAAAAGCAGACAGATGGTCTGATGGAAAGCCTAGGGAAGAGGAGAAGGCACATGGGAAATAGCAAAACATAAAGCACGCATTAAGGGTTTCATTACACGGCACCGTTTCAGCGTTTTATCAAAACGGCAGCACTTAAGTGAACATTCTAGAGATTGTACACGTAGGCCATCCTCTGCTGTATGCAAAATATATATATATCCCATACATTGAATGAATTAATAACAGAAAATACACACAAAATACACTCCTCTTTACATGGTATCAGAGTGGTAACAACTTCTGTTACCCACATGGCAGAAGTTGTTGACGCCAACCCAACAACCGCATTAGGAGGAGCCACCGTCATGATGCATCAATCCGATCAACCTGGCTTGATCCTAGTGAGCGTCCAGCTGACAGACCAAAATTATATCCCCTGGAGCCGATCCATGCTCCACGCCCTGCGAGCAAAGAACAAGCTCAGTTTTATAGATGGTACTTCATAAATACCGGACGAAAACTCACCTGAGTACGACGGTTGGAGGCGAACGGATTCCATGGTGATCTCGTGGATTCTCAACTCTTTGTCAAAAGACTTAGTTGAATCCTTCATCTACGCTGTATCAGCCCAGGCACTATGGGACGAACTCAAGGAGCGCTTTGGAAGTAGTAATGGACCACTCTTGTTCCAGATTAAGAGGGGTTTAAACAACCTAAAACAAAACGAGATGCCAGTGGCAGTTTATTTCACAAAAATGAAGAAGTTATGGGATGAACTGAACGTGCTGAGACCTCTTCCAAAGTGCAGCTGCATCCAAAAATCATTATTAACAGAGTACAAAGATAGCGATAAGCTGATTCAGTTTTTAATGGGACTAAATGAAGCATATGACAACGTGAAGAATCAAATCCTACTCATGGATCCGTTTCCCAGCATTAACAAGGCATATGCAATGACACTCAGCGTAGAAAAACAGAGAG
>CANYBF010878093.1:0-20617 GCA_948192965.1 Dalechampia spathulata
TATAAGCTCATTAGGCTACTAATTGGCCTAGCTTCCTTTCCTTATTGGGTCCTTAATAGGCCTAACTTATGGCCCAACATGCCTAACTATTCCATAGGCTTATGAAATAAGGCTATGGCTTCATAATTAGACTCAAATGGCATCCTTTAGGTTCCATTCTCTTCTAAATTCGCCCCAAGCAATATTATGGCCTTAGGCACCTCTTTAAGCTCCAAATAGCACTTGTAGAAAGCCTATTCTTACAGCTCTATTGTTATTTGTTCTTGAATAAATATGTTCATAGCTGCTTTAAATTTATTGGCTTGTGACCTTGTGACTGGACCACTTGGAAGAGTTAATGGATCTTCTTTCAAGCTCCTTGTGTTCTCTTGAGTCCCATGTATAACCGTATCATAGAGTCTCAAGGTTTGGGTTGATCATCTCTAGCAAATGTCTCAATAATTTAATTAGGTCTAACTCCAAATATTTAGCACTAAAATAAGGATTTTAGTGTTTTGGTTGAGACTAAATCAAGTTTTGGTTGTGGAACAAGATGATTTTTAGATGAAAGATCCTTTAGTTATATAAATTCTAAGTTATATGCAAAGCATATAGTGGGATATGCTCTATACATCTTGAAAAATGCTAACATGCATCGTCCTCTTGGGAGCTTTGCTAATTTACACCAGTATTTTAAAAAGATTTACTCGATGAATGAGGGCTCTCATAAAAATTTTAAAATTTTAGGATCTCATTTTCCCTATGGAGTCTAATTTTCATGATCCATAGCATCTAAAAAATCCAAAGAATCAATCAAAATTCAATAGACTGATACGTAAAAATTCAAGTACTTTAAAAAAATTATTTCAATTCCAATTTCACTGATAAATTATGTTTTCATGTCTAGCATAGATAGAAAATTAATCTTACAAATGATTAGATATAGTAAAACCTTTGATTATTATTAATCAAGTTATTGAGTAATAAGTTACAAATCTTGATAATGGATTGCAAATACCAACTTTTAAGATATAAGACATAATTATGAATGTTATAGGCATTGATCCTAGTAGTTGATCACCATTGAACCAACAGTTGATTATCTTGGTCCTATAGTTGACTAATCGATCTTCCAATGATCATTGAATCATGTGGTTAATTCATAAACCTTAACACTAGGCATCTGAATTTTGAATTTAGGTGATTTTTGAACCTAACAATATAACCATTGGTCCAACAATTGATTATGATCAATATTGATCACCTTGTTTAAGCATCGGGCTCCTAGTGGCAAAATTGGATTGCACGCCTCAACATGAATACCACTTTTTGATCCACCTTGATCCATCACTTGAGCACCAAGCTCCCAATGGCAAAATTGGTTTACAAGCCTTAGCATGAGCATCACTTTTGATTAGCATGGATCACTTTATCTGAGCATTAGACTCACAATGATATAATTATGTTGTAAGTCTTAATATGAGCATCACTGCTCGATTAGTATTGATCATCTTGTCTAAGCACCATACTTCCAATGGTAGAATTAGGTCTCAAGCCTGAACATGAGCATGACATATTGGTTAGAATTAATCACCTTGCTTGAGCATCAAGCTTCTAATGACAATATTGGATCATAAGTCTTGATATCCCTAGGGAGTCAGCTTTGATTTTTTCATAAACTTGCAAGCCTCAGTATGAGCACTACTGTGGGAAGGGATTTCATCGTGACCAAGAGTGAGGCTTGCAATAGATAGTACCAAGGAATCGCTAAGAGTGAAAGTATAGTCTTCTTGAGGGGCTACCTTGAGGAATGATACAAACTCAAAAGAGTCGCAAGAAAGAGTTGCCACCATATGGTTTTGGATTTGGTTCAATCGAGCCATAACATGAGTTCTAAGTCAAACCCTTCAAAGATGGGTTTGGGTGGCGAAGACCTATTCTATTATAGTTTTAAGTTGATTTTTCCATTTTAGTTGAGTTAATTATCCTAAGCAGGTGAACATTCATAAGCATGAAATAAACACATAATATAGTATAGCATGGTAGCAATTATAGTAGATAAAGCATGGCAAGTATGATATGGTAAATGAAACATGGCATACGCATGATATATGAGATGATAACATGGCATAAACATGACATATATGGTGATATGATATAGGTATGACATATGAAAGATGATATGGCATAAGCAGGACATATGAAAGATGATATGGCATAAGCATGACATGTTAAATATGACATGGAATAGGCATGACATGTGAAATGTGACATGGCATAGGCATGACATGTGAAATATGACATGGCATAGGCATGACATGTGAAATATAACATGTCATAGGCATGGCATGTGAAAAAACATGACATAAGCATGCTATATGAAAAATGACATGGCATAGCATGACATGTGAGAAATGATACAATATAGGCATGGCATGTGAAAATGACATGACATAAGCATGATATGTAAAATAACATGGTATAGGCATGACATGTGAAAGATGACATGGCATAAGCGTGGCATGTGAGAAAGATGATATAGCATAAGCATGACATGTGAAGGCATACATCACATAGCAATGATAAAATAAGCACAGCAGCATGAAAAAAAATTAATAATGGCCTAAAGAAAGGGATCGAGAGAGATAAAGGGATACACGATGAAATAAAGCTAAATCATACATGTCTAAGAAATAAAATAGAATCCTACTCTATTACAAAGGATCTTCAATGATACAAAATCCAAGACATTAAGCAACATGTCCTCCATTTGGGAAAACAACCTTGGGCAGTATGAGCCAAAATGCACGAATGGAAAATACAAATAGGGAAATAATTGTTAGGCAATAAATGAAATGTCGGACATGAATGACCAAGTCTATGCTATGTGAAAGAAGGAATCAAGGGCCAAAGTCCAATGAATGTAATCGCAACACTCATGAAAATGTAACAATAAACACGAGTCGGGTTATGAAAATTATGAAAATAATCAATTTTAGATAAAATTAATTAAAAGCATAATTTGAGGATTCTAAGATCATAGGAGGCATCACTTAGAAATGAATCAACACCCAATTAAGTAATTCATATCAAATGACAAATAAAACACAACTAAATGGCATTTAATTGAGACAATAAGCAAATTAATTGATTTAATAGCAAAATTAACATAAATTGATCATGAAAAATGAAATTAGAGGACTCTAATATCACCTAATCATCAATTAGAGGTGACAAACATATCAAATTCAAGTCCAATCATATCAATTGCAATAAACATCAAATTAAATAAGCATTTAACTTGAAAATTAACTTTGAACCTAAAATTAATCAAATGAAATCAATGTATGATGAATTCATATCATTATGGTTATTGTAAAACCACTAATACTACTGAAAACTCTAATTAACATTGAAAGAACAAGTGAAAATGAGTGAAAATCATGAAAATGAAATAGCTATATACATCATGCATAATGTGATGTGCACCATATATAAACTATGTATGGTGCACATAGATGGTTATACACTGCACATAAAAAGTGAAAATCAAAGCAGATCAAAATTTTAAGTAAAAAATATGAATCAAACCATGGATTTGGGCAAAAGTACAACTACCATATATCATTCTAGCTATGATTAAGCTATGAATGCTACTGCGACATTCATGATTGAAGCCAATCAAAGCAAAATCATAAAACCCATAAAGAAATCAAGAAGAAATGAGAGAAGAAAGAGGCATTCCACACTCACCAATAGAGATTAGCTTCTGATCTTGATTCTAAATGAGTTTAAGGATTTAAAGTGAAGATTAATTAGTCTCTAATCATAATTAGCAACTTAATTAAGTGTTTAATTAAGTGAGAATTCATTTTGATAGAGTTTAGCTATAATTTTCAATTTTTGGCCTTTTTCCCATAAACATATGGCTTATATTTATAGGTGAGGGTCATTAGTTGCCAAAAGCAAGCTAACAATATGGGATTCTACAAAATTACACTAGATGTATGCAGCATATAATGCTATTTGTGCAATATATAGTCTAGAAAAAGGTTATATGTGAAGTATGTAGTAGTACATGCATGGCATGTAACATAATCCACCTATGTGCGCCACCCAATAAGGATGCATTGGGATGTGAGCCCTATACCCAATAAGCATCAAATATTCCATAAATGCATGGTAACATATGGAGCATATTAGATTTGCATGGGAAAAGGTTGTGCACTATGTGTATATTTACTGAACATGTACAATATGTAGCACTATGTGCTCCATACATCAGAAAATACATTATATGTGCTTTACCCCTCCATAAGCAAAATGTAATGTACTCTGTATGTTTAAAGCACTCGTGGGAGGCTAAAAGTCATATATGCAAATTAGGATCGACATCGAGGACCTGTACCAAGCTAAATCAAAGAACAACTACATTTTGATTGGTTACCATTATCTTGCCTGTGCATTGGGTTACCACTTACTGTACTAGATCATAAGCCTTGACATGAGCATCCCTAATAAGTCACATTTAATTCTTAGTGGACCATATGTAAATCCCTAATGAAGTTTCAAGTCTTAGCATGAGCACTTAGCAAGCCTCAACATGACTATATATAAGCCTCAACATGAGCATTCTGTAAACCTCAATATCAGTATTTTCTAAGCCTTAATGTGAGCATCTTGCAAGCCTCAATGTAAGCATCAATTAGGTATTATCCTTACCTTTAGGTGAAAATTCATGTTATAATTAGATCTCATTTTGATGAATTTTACCTATATCTTTAAAAAATGATCCTAATCAAAGGGTAAACTATAGACCTTTAATTTCACCCACATGTTGCATTTTCAAGTTTTCTTCAATATGCCTTGGTACAAATCTCTATTATTAATCTTGAGTTACATACATGTATTTTAGCTTGCCACGAGTGCTTTAAATATATGAAGCATGTTGCATTTTATTTATCGAAGGCAAAGCATATAGGATGCATTTTTTGATGCGTCATCCTTACCTTTAGGTGAAAATTCATGTTATGATTAGATCTCATTTTGATGACTTTTGCCTATATCTCTAAAAAATGATCCTAATCAAAGGGTAAACTATGGACCTTGAATTTTTACCCACATATTGCATTTTCAAGTTTTCTTTAATATGGCTTGGTACATATCTTTGTTATTAATCTTGAGTTACATACATGCATTTTAGCCTCCCACGAGTGCTCTAGATATGCGAAGCATGTTGCATTTTATTTATTAAAGGCAAAGCACCTAGCATGCATTTTTTGGTGTACTTAGTGTTATATGCTATGGACATTCAATTGAAATGCATTTGGTGCATGGTCTATTTCCTATGTAAATCTAATATGCTTCATATATCACCATGTCATTTTGGAATGAATGAGGACCATTGATCATAAGGTACACATCTTGAGGTGTTTTATGTATGGGGCATACATAGGGTGTATTCCATGATTTGCAAAGCATATACTACTATATATTATGCATATAACATGTTTCTACATTATATGTTACATATATCACTTCAGAATTTTAAGCATTGTACATTGCTAGTTCATTTCTGGCAACTTCTCACACTTACCTAAAAATATAGCTTGTATGTTTATGAGAAAGAAGTTTGAATTTTATTAATTATGGATAAACTTTATGAAAATCATTTTTCACTTAATTAAGTTCTTAAATAGGCTTTAGAGACTAATTAACCTCACCTAAATCCTTAATCTCATTTTGGAATCAAGATTAAGCTTCTTTAGTCTTGGTGAGTGTTAAAGTGCATCTTTGTTCTTCTTTTCTCTTGATTTTCTTAATGGGTTTTATGACTTTTCCTTTATTTATGCTTGATTGGCTTCAATCATGAATGTAATAGTAGTATTCTTAGCTCTCCCGTAGCTAGAATTATCTATAACAATCTTGTACTCATTTGCTATTACATTTTTATTCATGTTTTTGCTTAAAAACTTATTTTCCTTTTATTATGCTTGCTATGTGTGGTCCACATCACTATATATGTGGTATACATCACATGTTATACTGCATATATAGCCTCTTTTTCAATACATATTACACATAAGGCTACAAAACTTTCACAATTTTCATGATTTTTTATTTATTTTCACTTATTTTCAATTTTAATTGAAATTTTAGTCGAATTTATGGTTTTATAGTAGTTTAAATAACTTAAATTCATCAAACATTGCTCCATTTTGAATTTAAATAACTTTAAAATTGATTTTAAAGTTAAATATCACTTTTAATTTGATTATAATTGGATGTAACATGATTGAGTTTAAATTAGATGTTGATCCATTTTGAAATCTTCTAATTTTGATTCTCATGATCATTTTATTCATTTTTATCTAACAATAAATGTGTGATTTGTCACTTGACATACTTTGGATTGAATTTGAATGTTGATTTATTTTTAAGTCATGCTTGATGATCTTGAGATCTTCTAATTCATGTCCATGATCAACTTTAATTGTATGATTTGTCACTTGACATGCTTTGGATCGAATTTGGATGTTGACTTATTTTTAAGTTATGCTTAATGATCTTAAGATCTTCTAATTTGTGTCCATGATCAACTTTTGCCTAAAAATTGATTTTCACTTGTGATTTTCAATTAACTTTTGCTTAATTTTATAATTGAATGTCATTTGATTTACTTCTTATCCTATTTAGATAACTAATTATGAATCGAAAGGTAAATCAAGCTTGATATGCTAATATGATTTTAAGAGCTCTCAATCATTCTTATGACATTTTCATTACTTGACTTATGTTTATTGTATTTTGCATGTATGTTGCTAATACATTTAATAGCTCTTGACCTGTAATTCATGCTTGCTCATACCTTTGGATTGGTCAATCATGTCCCATATCTTCTTTGTTGTATAACATTGATTATTTGTTTATATTTTCATTCAAGCTTTTTGGCTCATGCTGCTTAAGATCCTTTCCCAAGTAGAGTGGAGGTGGTGTAGCTTAATGTCTCATTTTTGTATAACAAAAGTTCCTTTGTAATATAATAGGCCTCTATTTCATTTCCCTAGCATGTATATTTAGCTTTATTCATCATGTATTCCCCTCTCTATTCTTTCCCTTTCTACTGGCCATTATTTCTATTGCTGCTATGCTTTATTATATTGTCGTGCTTATTACCATGATTATTATAATACTATGTTATATGCTTTATTCATGCTTATGAATGTCCATATGTTTGCTTAAGTCAATAAACTTGTTAAGATGGAACTTTAATCCATCTTAGAAGGGTTTAACTTAGCACTCATGCTATGGGTCGGTTGAATCAAAATTTGGAACCATTTGATGATGTCTCCATCTTGCAACCTCTAGCGGTTTGTATCATTCCTCGGAAAGCCCCTTGAGAAGATGACCCTTTCACTCCAAGTGGGCTACTAATGTTATCTATCATGAGCCTTGCACTAGGTCATAGTTAAAGCCCCACCCACACATGGTTTAGTATACTTTTTATTGAGAAGATATTTTAGAGTAGCATGATTTAAGTACGTAATAACTTTTTATCCTACTAGATGTGCTCTAAATTTATTGAATGCATACATAATGGTAGGAAGCTCTTTCTTTATTGTAGTGTAATGAATTTGAGCAAATCCAAGAGTTTATTGGTATAATAAAAAAGATAAGGCTTTCTCTACTTTCTTTGACCTAAAACATCCCCAACAACAAAGTTATGACATTACACATTATCTCAAAAGGTAATTTCTAATCTAGAGGTTATAAAACTAGGCTAAAATGAGTGCTTTCTTTAAGTTCTCAAATGCCTACATGCATTGTAGATCAAATAAAAGCCCAAAATCTTTGGTCAAAAGGTTATATAAAGGCTTGTCAATCTTCAAGAAATCTTTAATAAATCTTCTATAAAACCTAGTATGGCCTAGGAATCTTAGAATATCTTTAACATATTTTAGATATGGTAAGTCTGCTATAACTTCAATCTTGGCCCTATCAACTACAATACCTTTGCTTGAAATAAGATGCATAAGGATAATTCCTTCTTGGACTATAAAATGATATTTTTCTTAATTTAGCACTAATCTATGTTCTTAACACATGTAAAGTTAGATCCATAAACATTAAAATTATCCATAAAAATTTTAATACATTCATCTATTAGATCACTAAAAACATAAAACATACATATTTGAAATGTAGATAGTACATTATAAAGACCAAAAGGCATCTTTCTAAATGCAAATGTACCATATGGACATGTATAAGTAATTTTTCCTTAATAAGAATTTAATATGATATATTTAATCCATCTAAAAAGTAATGTATGAGAAATTTGCTAATCGCTCTAAAACTTAGTTTATAAATGGTAATGAAAATGGTCATTTCTAGTTACTTTTATTAAGTTTCCCATATTCAATGCACATTTTCCATCCATGATAGTTTTAGTAGGCACTAAGTGATTACTTGCATTTTTTACCATTATTAAGCCACCCTTCTTAAGAACAATTTGAATTGGGCTTACCCAATTGCTATGATTATCTCATTATCAAGTAACTTAATGACTTATTTCATAACTGCTTCTTTTAAAGTAAGATTAAGCCTTCTTTGCGCTACAATAGATGGCTTAATATGTTCTCTAACAAGAATTCCATGCATGCAAATCTTAGGATTTATTCCATTTAAATCAATGATATAATATCTTAATGAACTCTTACGATTATTTAAAATGTAGTGTAGGTCTTCTAATTGAGAATTTGATGTAAAGAATTAATTGTGAATGGAAAACTCATATTAGAATTAAGAAATGCATACATTAGAGTAATGGAAAGGGGTTTTAATTCAAGCTTGTATTCTTCTTCATGGAGAGTTACTTGATTTATCTTCATCTTTTTACAAAGTGTCACCTCTTGAAGATCTTGAAAAATGAGGGTAACTTGTTATTTCTAATTGCTTCATTAATTCAAGTATCTTTTCATTATTGGTTTGGGTTGTTTATGTAGATGGCATCTTTTTCCAATATTTATCATCTCCAAATTTCTTACCCCATCATAAAGGTATTATACTTTCTATAGGAATTTAGGCACTAGAAGGTTTGAAATATCTTACTTTAAAATCATTACTTCATGGATGGATGACCTAGCAAGTTTGTACTTCTTCTTTATAAGGCTCATACCTTGAGGAATTATGAGAACTTACATAAGGTGTAACTTCCAATTACTTTATGCAAGCAAGCACCTCTTCTTTCTTGTATTGGAAGTCATCCCCCTATTCTAAACATGTTTAGAGAGTGTCTTTGTCAATACATTCATGTAAAACTTCCTCAATACAAGTGTCAATCACATTATAAGATTTAATCATGTTAACAACTTCAAATGAGGAAGACACCTTTACCATTTTAAAAATATAAAAAATAATAGTCTCATATTTCACCTCTATTGTTATTTTACCTCTCTTCATATCAATAACCACTCATGCTAAGATAAAAAAAAATGGCTTATCGAATATAATGAGTATTTCTAAATCTTCCTCTATCTCTAGGACTATAAAGTTTGCTAATATGATAAACTTGCCTACTTTAGTAGGATAATTTTTCAAAGATCCTAATTAGGTATTTAACAGATTTATCTACCATAGAGAGATACATAGTAATAGGCTTAAGCTCGTCCACATCTAATTTTGTTAAGATTGAATATAGCATAAGGCTAATACTCACTCACATATCATATAAAGCTTTGTTAAAATAAAGCTTTGTTAAAATAAACATTATTAATAATATAAGGAATTGTAAATGAACCTAGATGTTTTAATTTTGGTGGAGACTTTAATAACATGGCTTTATACTCTTCAATAAGGGCCACAAGACTACTATTAACAGTTTGAAAGCATAACTCTCAGAAACCATGGAAACCTCTACTTCAGAAGCTCTTTCTACTCCTATTATTCAAACTTCTGCTCTTTCTATTCCTTCTTCTTGCCGATCTACTATAAAAGATAAAATAGACCACCTTGTTGAAATTTCTTATCTTCCAGAAGATGCAAAGTTAGAATCCTCCATAGCTCTTGTTGTAAATCCCTATTCAGTCTTTGAGAAAAATACTCCTAATATTATACAGTCTGTTAAAAGAATAATCTCTAAGAAAACTCCTTATGTAAAAGAGTATATTCAGTCTTCTTCTCTTGCTCAAAGTACTCTTCGTGCTGCTACCTCTAAGCAGTATATCACTATAGAGATTCCTTAACCACTCATTTCTCAGTGGAGACAACAGCAATATACACATCTTCACTTTGGTGCTATAAGACTTGTTCTTTCATACCATGGAAGAAAAGGTCTTGGTGTGGTAGCTCGACTTTCACTCCTTGATACTCGCTACATACACTTTGAAGATGTTGTAATTGGGACAATAGCCACTACTCTTAATGTTGGCAATGTAGTGCTAACCTTTTTTCCTAATTTTAATGTTTTGTTTTGCAGATCCACATCTCCCTCATCTCTTGAAGCTACAGGTACAGATTACTGGTGCAGAACAAGTATCTAATTCCATAATAGCTACTATTTACCATCAAATTATCTATCGTCTCCAGAATCATGCCATAGATATTCAGTCTCATCATTATCTAATGAAGCACTGTACATCTTTGCTGATGGTACTACACCTACCATAGTACAGGCTCCCAAGCAGCTTCCCAAGCATGAGTTAGAACACTTAATTCCTTTAGAATGGGTGATTGACTATGAAAAGCTCCACCAGCAACTTAAAGTAGTTTAGAAGCAAGATCCAGTCTTTATATGCCAACATGATGGCTCTATAAAGACTATATTCACTTCTCCCCTAATTCATTGATTGCAAGGATTTTCATCATCATCTACGACTCCATCTGCTCCTCCTCAGCAGATATCTATGTCTCAGCCTTATGAAGCTCCCAGAACAAAGATTCTTATTGCAGGATTTGATTCATATGGGCATCATATCTATGTTGCCAGAATCAATGGTCATTTCATCTGGGATACAGATCCCTCTATGTGTGAAGCAGGTTGTATATGCTATGATGACTATGATAGTGATGATGACTATTTCCTTTCTTCAAAGCCTCCACCTAACAGAAGGCCCAGATATTTGAGCCCATGTGCTCAGAAGACTTTCAGATCTCATAACCTAGAGGATCATTCTGGCTCAGGCCCTTGGATCAGCTTACCTCCTGTTAAGCCCATGATAGATAATGAGTATTATACTCGTTGTCTAGAAATCTTGAAACAAGAAGGACTTCTTCAATGTTCTCCTCCTCGTGTTTTTTGTTCTTGCAAGATCGATACAATTCCTCTTCAGCAGTCTGTAGTTCCTCCCATGATAGCCATGAATCATGAAGACTTTCCTCCTTTAACTAGAAGTGTGAATCCTCAGACACATGTTGTAGCTACTCCTTATGTAGTTCCAACTACAGTTCTTCCCTCTGGTGAAAGATGACTTTCTCCTTCAGAAGAAACACTTAACTGGCAGTCTCAAAACTCCATCTCCTAAAACCGTCTCCTCAAAACCATTAACCAAAAGTTAGACCAATCCTTAGCCTCTACCAGTCAAATCACAAACCAACTCACTGTTTTCCAAGAAACCTCACAGACCAACCATATACAATTAACCCAAAAGGTTAACTCTCTTAATCAAGAACTCCGACAGATGTTGTCCACTCCTGAAAGATCTCCCTTGTTCTCGTAAAAGGTTCAAAAAAATTGAATCTCTTAAGAGACAACTTAAAGAAATTAAGTCAGGATACTCTTTGTTTAAACCTCAACCTAAACCCCTGCAACCATACACATTTCCAACCTTCTCCGACCCTTTGCCTAAACTATTCAGTGCTCCATCACTGTACTCTACTCCTTTCCAACCACCATACCTGTCACAAGACTACTCTAAGCAATAATACTTCCTTGCCTCAGACCTTGCCAAAAAAATTAAGCCTTCGGCCCAATCACCATCTCAAACCCAATCCAAACCAAAACAAAAAGCCCAACCATCATCCAGTGAACCAAAAGACAAACAACCCATTTTCCTCTCACAAAATATGAATACTGCCGTAACAGATTTTGAATCTTCTGAATCAGAACTCTCTGAGTTCACAGATGAATCTTCTTTTGATGAATCTCAACATATGGATGTTACTGAAATGCTAATGAATACATCCACACCCATTGTTGAAGAAATGGACGATTCAATAACTACTGGTTCTAATCCTAATCCTCCTCGAGGTTCAAATGTTCAGTCCATAACCAAGCCCATTGCAGGCCCGTGGTTTACTCTAGATGATCTTCCATCAAATCAGTGGTGCTCGCAAATCCTAGAGTTCAATGCTTGGATTGATCTACAATTGAATCAACCTGGTGCAACTTTGCAAGAAGTTCTTACTGAGTTCACAACTCAGTTCACAGGTTCTCTTCATGAATGGTTCCAAAACCTTTCAATCTATGAAAGGACCAATTTTATTGAAGTCCAGTCTATAGACATGGCCCTTAATGGAATTCATTTACAGTTCTTGGGTGACTACACTTTAATTCACAGGCAACGCAAATAAATTTTCTTTGAAAGAAAGTGTTGTTCTTAAAACCGTAAGGATTCAAACTTCCACTACAAAGAAATGTCAAAGATCTACTGTGAAATCGATGGAGTCCATGATCCTAATCTTAAGTACATGTTCATTAAGTATTTTCCAAATGAAATTCATGAAAGTATTGACAATCTCATTCATGAAACTGGTAAAGATGTTTCACAGATCACTCTTGGAGAAATCTGGCAGTTTGTAAGCTTTATGCTCAACAACAATTATTCAAAACGGTTTCAAAGGGTGATATAAAACTTTTAAAGGCCTGTGACAAGAAACATTTGAAGATTAAATGCAAAGACAAAGACAAGTGTGATTGTCAAACCAAGAAGTCTGGACATTACAGGAAATACAAGGCCTCTCATTTTAAAAAGCAATTCAGGCCCAAGAAGTTCAAATTCTTCAGAAAGAAGATAGCCCAGTCCACTAAATCCAACAGGTGTTACATTTGTGGACATAAAGGACATTTTGCAAAAGCTTGTCGGAAGAATCCAAAGAAAAGAGCTCAGCTCCTTCAGCAAGTTGCAGCAGTCACACCAGCTACAGAGTATGATCTTGAGTCTATATATAGCGAAAATGATTAGTCTTCTCCAGACACAGTCTTCGCTCTTCCTTCTTACTCTTCAGACTCAGATTCTTCCTCTCTCTCTTCCTCTTTAGAATTTGATTTTCCTTCTATAAACACAATGGCTCACTTCCTACTCCATCTCTCAAACAAGAATGGTTTGACCCTGATTTTCCTCATCTTCTTCCTGTTCAAGAATACAAAATACCCTATTGTTCTTCGTCTAATACAGCTATCTTGTCCATAACTTACCCAAGTCACCTCAGTCCACCTCTTAGTGAACCTAGCCTCCTTTTTCTAAACAGCCTTCCTCTCTTTTATCTGATTTTAGTGCCTCATCTACTACATTAGATGACTCAGATACAACCATATCACCTCATCCTTTACCCTTAGTTTATTGTAAAGTTTTTTCTGGTAAATATGCCAAACCTATCTCAGCTGTTGCTCTCCTCGATACAAGTTCTACTGCTACCATGGTAAATCCAAAACTCCTTCCAATCCACTGTTGGAAGAAAAGCCCTAGACATTTCTCTACAGTCTCTGGAGAACCTTATGAAACACTCTATGAATCTCGTCATAAGATTGGTATACAGTTCTTCCCCAACTATACAATCTGGATTAGAGTTGTTGATTCTAATCTTTTTGGCAGAGACGTGCTTTTTGGTTTTGATGCTTATAATCAAGCTAAGAGTCTTATGATTCTTCCTAATGGCATCAGTTTTAAAGGCTAGCAAAAACCTTACACACACATCCCTCAGTTGTGTGCTCTCACTTCCTTACCTCCTGATTTCTCTTCTTTTGAAACCTTGTTCAAACCCTATTGTGTAGATTCCCACAAAACCTTTAGCCATCCTTCTCCTCTATATAAAAACCTGACTTCTTCATTACTCTTCCTTTTAAACTCAACGAAGACATTAACCCAACTAAGGTAACTCATCCAGGAATGTCTCCAGTTAATTTATCTCTTACAACTGTGGAACTGAAATAGTTACTAGATCAAGGCTTAATCGAACCAACCCAATATCCCTGGGCTTGTCAGGCTTTTTATGTAAACAAGTGCTCAGAGATAGTACGTGGAAAGAAAAGGCTTGTCATCAACTATGCCCTACTCAATCACTTTCTAGCTGATGATAAGTTTCCACTCCCACGGATTTCACCTCTCCTCACACAGATCAAGCATGCCAAATACTTTTCAAAGTTTAATTTGAAATCTAGCTTTTGGTAGCTTAGAATCCATCCTAAAGAATGCTATAAGATAACTTTATGTGTGCCCAATGCACAGTATCAATGGACTTTTATGCCCTTCGGTTTAAAGATAGCCCCTTCAATCTTCCAGCCTCTCCTTCACTCCTGTGTCATCTACATTGATGATATCCTCCTCTTCTCCTCCAACATTGAAGACCACCAGAAACTTCTCAAGGAATTCCATTCTCTGGTTCATTCCTATGGTGTCATGCTCTCAAAAAAGAAGTCCTACATTGGTAAAGAAGAGATCAACTTTCTTGGTCTCATCCATAGAAATGGGCAATATATGCCTGGCCCATATCTCATTCTACATTTCCAGAAACAGAGCTTACAAGAAAGCAGATACAATAGTTCCTTGATATGATCAATTATATCAGGGACTTTCTTCCTGAAGTAGCCAAGCATATGTGTCATCTCTCAGCCATGCTTAAAAAGAATGCCCCACAATAGACAAGTGCATAGATCGAAGCAGTAAGACAACTTAAAGTCTTAGCAGCTGCTCCCCTTCCATTGGTCATTCCAAAAGATGACAGCACCCTTATCCTTCAGATAAATGCTAGTGATATAGCATGGGCTGCCATCCTTTTAGAAAAGCATGGCTATGATGAATTCCTTTGCAAACACACCTCAGGCACATTTTCTGATGCAGAAGTCCATTATCATTCCATGATAAAGGAAGTCTTAGCTGTCAAGCAAGGAATCAAAAAAATTGAGTTCTTTCTTGCCTTAAGACATTTCATTATCAGAATGGACAATTCTGCTTTTCCAAAGATTCTCAAATACAAAGGCAGGCATCTTCCTGATAGGCATTTACTCAGACTCTCTGAGTGGTTTTCTAGGTATGACTTTGAAGTACAACACATTAAAGGAGAAAAGAATCTTATCCCATATTTCCTTTCTTAACTTTCAAAGCCACTACCTTCTATCTCTTCCCAAAAATCCAAAGACCCTTATCCTTTTCCTTTCATAATAATGGTCCTACCTTATACACCATATCACCATCCTAATCTGCCTCCAGATTATAATATCCCATAAATCAAAACTTGGACCTACCAAGAAATCATGAACACCTACATCAGTGTTAATCCTTGACCCCATGATTTCTATCCTCTTTTTCCTTGGATCCAAATTCCCATTCTGTCCTCCAATTTTCCACGTAATCAATCTGAATTATGGTACCTTTGGTGTTTGACCACCCTTTACCATCAACCTATGGAAATTCCTCTTTTACCCACTCTATGGTGGTTAAACAAGGACAAATATTCTTCACATCCTCTTTGGATCTTCTTGACATGGTTTCAGCCTATTTCAGCTTGGACCACCTCTCTCCTTAGATGGATCCAAGATGAAGAACTCTTCACTCATCAGGACTTTACCCTGGCATAAAGATATACGACCATCATCTTCCTTCATAAAGGCTATGTTACTCTAGATTATATTCAGCCTACCATTACTCATTGGCGTAATTTCCCTAATACTTTTCCTGGAATTGATCACCATGATAAGTATTATGTACAACATGCAGCAAACTTAGCCAATAGAGTAAACAATATGAGACATCCTTTGCTCAGTATGCAGTTTGAGGAAGAAGCCTTTCCTAATGATAATATCCATGGATCTGTCCCTCCAGCTAATAATTCACAATTTTTAGATATTGCTTAGATCCATGATCCCTAAGCTTCACAGTTTCAAGACTCCCAACTAGATGATACTCCAATGGACCCTACAGATATCCCTTCTACATCCAATAATATCAGGTCCCACTCTCAAGCCTTTGATGAGATACTAGAGAGAAGAAGAAGACAAAGAAGATAAGGTTCCTAGTACTTAAGTGGTCGTGCCAGACCCACCAGTTAATGACCTTTCATATCCCCAAAAAATCCAAAAGTGCTTTCGACCACTTTTAATAAAGTTTTTACTTTATGTCACTTTGTCATAAATTTGGTCATGATAAGATTCTCTCTTATTATTTGCCAAAAGTAATTTGTCTTGTTATAATCAATGGATGTACCTTTAGAGATAAGGCTTACCCTTATCTTTTAAGTGTTCAATTTTTATTGGTTGTTGTAAAGTAAAGTGTCTGAAGGTCAGGCTCGACCCTGCCTATAAATATGTAAGCTCCTTCACTTAGAAGGACACCTCTCAATTAAGAAAAAAAATCTTCTCCTTCTATAATCTTCCTCTTATGGCTTTCTAAACTCCTCTTTTATGCTTTCAAACTAAAATAGTTGATATGTCAACTAAGTCTTCATCATCTTCCTTTGATCCTTACTAGTTCTTGGTTCTTATAGAGATAGTTTTTGGGTTTGTTCTGCCTTCTTTCATGATCTCAAGTTCCTTATTGATGCTTTAGGGCTTGATCTGCTCCTTATTATGTTCTTATAAGATGCTTGAGACTTAATATTCTGAAGCTCAAAGAAAGTACCACAGTAGGGAAAAGAAAGGGTGTAGATGAAGAACAGTCTCTCTCATGCAACAAGGGTATAAATCTAGAGTTCAAACCACTTTTACATCCTCATTGTAACTTGAGGGTTCAGATTTTTGGTTCAAACACTATTAACTTTCACTTTCTGTGAATATGAAATAGCTCTTCATAGTTTATGCATATGAAATAGCTCTTCAAAAAGTCCCTGTAAGGATCATTGCCCCCTAGTGGTATCAGAGCCAAAAATGTAGTTAGGCATTCGTAACTCTTGAGGACTTAGGTAAATATTGATACTATTAACAGTTTGAAAGCATAACTCTCAGAAACCATGGAAACCTCTAATTTACTCTTATGGTTAATGATGTCCTTCAAAAACTTACCTTAGCATAACATGTACCTTATTCCATCCATAAATGATAAAATGATGGTAATATTTTTCAAAGGATTTAAAAACTTTCCAAATTATTATCTAGATTCCTCCTAATAAGTCCTTAAGGAAAATAAACTATGCTAAGGTAAATTTTTAGATCTTTAATTATATTACCTTTTCTTTGGTAAAGGACTTGGAAACATTACCCTTATTTAAGAGTTCATCCTCCTTTAAGTCATCACTTTGATGACCATAACTATGAGCTTTTATATCATTACAAGTTACTTCCTTACTCTTCAATTCTTTACCATTCCTCAATGTTATTGCTTGGTAAGACTCTTTTGGTGAAAATTCAAGTTGGAAGTTTCTCTAAAGGCTTTACACTTGCAAATGCTTGATGGGCAATTTGGGTTTAATGATCCAATTATGAGTAGCAATTTGGTCAATTTTTTTTCATTAATTTGTTTGAATTTCTCCTTATAATTTTAATTAATGATAGCTTGTTGATTCATGAATTACCTTATGAGGTTTTCTAAATTTTACTTAAATGGTTGATTGCTAAGGGCTTGGCTTGAAATCCTAAAGGTTGGTATGTATTATATTGAGATTTTGGATGGAAAGGTGGATTTAATTAGTTAGAGATATTAGACCATGAGATATTAAACCATGAATAATTATAATGATTCCTCATATTTAGATGATAAGTATTTTGTTAAGGTCATAGGTTAAAAGCTCCTTAAATGAAGGTTGCTTCCTCTTTGATTCCTACATCGCATTCAACATAATGGTGAGAACCTCCATATAGTCTATATGTTTCCTTAGAGTTTTCCACCATATGGATTTAGGCTTTGTTCATCACTTTGGTAAGAGCACTAACCTTAGCATTTAAAATATTGATATTGTCCAACTTTAATACTCCTCTCTCCCTAACCATTATATTATCATCTCTTATGTAACCTTAAGATGCAAATTCTACTAATAAAGCAATAGCCTCTCTAAGTATCTTTGTTAACCATTTCCTACTTAAGGCTGCATTTACAATTTATCATCATCATTGAGACCATTGTGGAAGATTTATGGAATCATCCAAACTAGTAGCCCATGATGAAGATATTACCTTCACAGCTCCTTCAAATTCTCCCAAGTAGCATAAAGGCATTAATCTTATTGCTCCACTTGGTTATCTTTTAGGAAGTCTTGCTTTAATTGATCCTAACTAATGATGGAGTTTTTAGAAAACTTGGTAACAATAATTGAGCCTTTTCCTTGATTGAAAATGGAAAAAACCTCAATCTGATAGCGTTATCATAAACTCCATTTATCTTGAATGTAGCACATATATTAAAAAAGGTAAGAATATATGGATAAGGATCTTCTCCAAGTAGACCCTTGAATTAATTATTTTGCACGATTTGTATAATAGTAAGCTTGATTTCAAAATTATTGTTAACAATAGTAGGAGCAATAATGTTACTATTGTTCTCCACTAGATTTGGAATAGTGAAATCTCTAAGAGTTATTCTCTTGTATATCACTTCTTGCTCTTCTTATTGTTGTAATCTTTATCTCATATGCTAAGCAAGAAATGGATGTTCAATTTTTAAATTGTATAAAAAATATTATTTAAACTTTTAGATCTTCTCATTTAAAAAGAAAAGAGTTAAATAAATACTACTTTAATATATTCACCAACAAAAAAAATACATAACATAAATACTCAATAGAATTATTGAAATAAAAATTTATCCTAAAGGAATTTTTCTCAATTTTAAATTAATACTAACAATTTACAATTCCCTAAAAATGGTGCAAAAATTTGAAGTTCTACCTTAAAATTTACTTATATATTTATTTGTATAACATCTAGGACTTAGTTAAGATGAGTGAGGTATTAAACACTAGAACATATTTGTTATGCATTAACTTGAATACATACTTAATTGTTTAAGCTTACCATAAATCAAGATAAAGGAATATTATTTTTTTATTATATTTTAAATATGTAATTAATTTGAGGTTCTCTTCATAAGCTTACAAGATTAAGAAATAAAGTATGATATACAAAATGAATGTTAACAAGTTAAATTCTATCTATTTTTCAAAGAAGTTGAATTACTTAGTTGATTGGAGGCTTGACCTAAGTTCTTTAAAAGCAACTCTCATTATTATTCTAAGGTGGTTACATGTAAGACCATAAGTACTCCTACATCAATATGATTGTATACATAAATCATGAAGTTCTTTATCAATCTTGTTAACCCCATTAGAAGTAGACTCAAAAATCCTTTAACTTAAGTGACTAAGTTCATATTTTGGCTAAAGAAGCCAACTCTCATTATGAATCCTTAATTAACATACTAAAGCATAAATAGTAATCAAAGTATTCAAACAAAGTGAAATCAATGAAACATTCTTTGAAAACATTATCTTATTAATATGTAAATTATAAATTAAAAACTTATTCCTTTTAAATATACTCTAGTAATTTATGCATAAAGATAAATGAAGTATAAAGCATACTAAGCATGATAGCTAATCATGCATAACATAGTTATACATAACATATATGTAAAATGATATATCAATAATTTATAAAGAGAATAAATAAAAGGAATAAAAACTTCACTACCCCGTTTAGATTGGTTTTGAATAGAAATGAAAATTACTATAAAATGGAAACCTATGTTATGAAAACACTAAAGATAACTATAATTACTATATATGTACTTGTATTACTTTAAAGAAGGGAAAATTCCTTTAGAATAGAAAAGATAACTATAATTATGAAAACACTAAAGTTCCTAACTTCTCTTTAATTACATATCTCTAGAGTCCCATACCACTTTTCTTTATAGAGATAGAACTTATGATGTAGAACCCAATGGTAAGTATGCCACAAACCCACACGTACCTAAGATATAGCTCCAATGGTAGAATAAACCCCCGCCTTATTGAACCCCCAAACTAGCAAGTATGGAAACGTAAATGATAAGGCTTTATGGAAGAAGAAAAAATGCCATAATTAAATTGATAAGTTAACCCTAATTCCTAATGCAATTAGAAGAAAGCAAATCCTCACTTCCTAACTAAATACATAAAATGCATGAGCATAAATAAAACCAAAATTGGTTCTGTGTATTGAATGATAATTGAAAGGTACTGAATAGGTTTACATAAGCTTCTATTTATACTAGTTTCTAATCCTAGTCCTTCAAGGATATGGAAATCTTAATCCAAGGAGGACTTGGTTTTCTATTCCTACTCTAACTTAAAAGATAAATAAAAAATAAAAATAATGCTATAATTAAATGGAAATTCGTATAAGCTCATTAGGCTACTAATTGGCCTAGCTTCCTTTCCTTATTGGGTCCTTAATAGGCCTAACTTATGGCCCAGTATGCCTAACTACTCCATAGGCTTATGAAATAAGGCTATG
>CANYBF010878156.1:0-11496 GCA_948192965.1 Dalechampia spathulata
AATATCATTCATTTATCTCGCGTTAAATCACGTTTACAATATTAAAACGAATTGAAAATGCATTAAACTCAATAAAAACACAATAAAAATCAAGTCAAATCAAAACAAAAGTGAATGACAAGTGAATAGAAAGTGAATAAATAGTGAATGGAAATTACCTATGTTGATTCTCCAATGCAACTTGACGTTTCCAATCCAATTTCGACGTTAGGGGATGATGAAAGTGATCCAAAGTTTAGTATTCTCGATTGAAATTAACCTAAGTCTATTGATTTAGTGCCAATTGATTAATCCTAGGGGTTTAGGATTGTTGGAATTAGGGTTTTGAATTGCTAAATCGCGTCTGACGGCTGACGGCTACCTAGGAATCAGGGTTTTTTCTTGAATTGCGGACCCTTTAGCCAAATGGCTGAATTAGGGTTTAATTGGTGTCTGAGGGAACTTACCCGATTGGGTAAGTTAAGGAGGCGAAACGGGTAAAGTACTTACCCGATCGGGTAAGAAACATACCCGATTCGCTCCCAACACTTACCCAAACGGGTAAGTGCCCAAAATGCCAAAAATGCCACTAAGGCAGCCTAACTTGAATCCTGGAATGCACTGGGACAAACCGAGATGCCCGTGAGGGCAAAACAACGAGGAGATAAGCTCGATTCACCCCAATCAATCCGACCGATCCAAAATTAGGGTGCGACAGGAGGCTACTGTCAATGACATACGTCGCAAACAATGCTACCAAAAGTGTAAGATGCTCAAGTTTTTTGAGGTTTCCGGCATCACAGTTCCTTCACCAACCCCCTCACCACCCGCTTCTCCACCTCCTTTAAGAAGCTGATTTCTTAATCTCTCTTTCCTTTTGCTTTACTTTCATATTTAGACTTTATTTATGTTGACATTTTGAGTTTTGTTTCTTCTAACATTAAGGACAATGTGTTCTCTAAGTGTGGGGATGTGGTTGTCGTTAACTGTTAAGTCATATGTGTTTGGTTAAGTGTTTGGTATGTTATTAACTGTTAAGTTGAATTAGTAATAGATTAGTAATGTTGCCTAAGAATTTTTTTGATGAGTGTTAATTACACGTCACTTTAATATGGCATGAGACATTCTTGGTGAAAATAGTAGAGCTGACTTGAAATCATCCTATTTTGACCATTTCTTTATAAGCCTAGAAAAACGTTAAGTATGTGACATATAAATAATTAACTTAGGCAATTAACATAACCCTTCTATTATTACACTAGGAAATAGAACATAACTCAAGGGAAATGCATGAGACATGTGCTTTATGTTTAATCAAAAAATAATAATATATATATATATATATATATATATATATATATATATAAATGGAGAAATGATTAAGGCAATCTAAATTAAAATGAAAAGCAATAAGTCCAAAAAGGGCAATGAGCTAATTTTTCTAATGTCCTTAAGGGTGCCTGAAACTGGCCTTAATGATAAGAACAGTGCTAGTAGCCATTCGAGCGAAGGTAGTATGTTGAGTAACCGGGTACCGTCGCTAAAAGCGTGGGGTATTCGATGAGAAAAACCTACCTCTCAAACAAGAGCCAAAATAAAAGAAAAGAAGTAATAAAAGACCTTATGATCTCTAATTAAAAACACAAATCAATACACTCATCACAGAGCTAGGCATCAAACCATGAGTTATGTGTGTTAGCTAGTGTAATTGTATGAATGGTTATGCTTGTTTACTTAAGTTAAATATTTGTATCTTCACAACACTTGATGTTTTTTTAAGCTTATAAAGAACTGTATGAGGTGGATGATAAAAGCCAGAAAAGCTTATTTCCGAGAAACACATTGCCATATTAAAGTGTCTTGCATATTATTATTGTATGTGTTATCCTTGCTTATGATTGTTTGATCAAGTAGTCTTTGCTTGAGGACAAGCAAAAGTTCAAGTGTGGGGATGTTGATAGGTGTCATCATGCATCATGTTTTGGGAGTTTAAATTATGAAATTTGTGCATGCATTTCTTATATTTCACTTTTATTGTCATGTTTTTAGTAGAATGAGATGGGTGTGTTAAGTGTGTAGAGTTTAAGGTACAATAAATAGAAATGAAGAAATTTTGGACAAGAAGAACAAGTCTACAATCATGGCATTCAACTCCACGATCGTGGCCAAAGCTCATCTAGTAGAATAAAAGCCAGGGATAACTCCACGATCATGGACCTCAACTCCACGATCGTGACAGAAGGAAGAATCGAAGGCAAAGTTCCCATCAGGCACTCCACGATCATGGACTTCAACTCCACGATCGTAAACCAATCATTATTGAGCAAATTTAAAGAAATAAAACACCAAAATTAGTGGGATCCGTGAGAGAATAAAACAAAAGGCCATAAAGGAGCATTCAAAGAAAATGGGAGCTAAGTCAAGAGTGATGGGCAAAAATGAAGGAAAACAAAAAAACATTAAAGCACGTTCAGGGATAATGGGAGCCAAGTCAAGAGTGATGGGCAGGAAAGAAGAAAATGGCAAGAAGAGGAAAAAAGAGAGGACTCCACTACAGAAATAAAAGACAGCAGGAACCCAAGAAGAGGGGGTCTTCCACTAATAGGCAGCACACTCTCAGCTGTAATTTTCTTTCTTTGTTCTTTCTTTGTTCTTCTTGTAAAGCCATGAGTGGCTAAAGTACTCTATAGTAGCGTTTGAAGTTTGAAATCCCTTGCTAGGGGTAACTGTTATTGCTTGTTTTGAACAATGCTATGAATGTTTAATTTTAATGGTTGATGCCAGAAGTTAATCTCTGCTTTGTGATTACAATGAGAGTTGAGTCATAAAATGCTTGAATAGTGAGAGCTCTTCAATTCTAAAGATTGATTCCTAAATGATTCCCTATGCTTTGTAGTTACAATGAGAATTGAACTATAGAATGCTTATTCGTTCTGGGTAGGTAGGTGTGTATGAGAGATCTATATACTCCTAGTTCCTGTATGATAGTTGAACAGTTTCCCTTAATCAGAAGGCCATGAGAGTGACTAAGTAGATCTGAGGTTAGACAGAAATTTAGTTGATTTTGCTTTGAGAGAGGGTAGTCAACACCATTGGATAGCTTGGGTAGCAATAGGCATACAGTTATCCAATAGCTTGGTGATTAGAACTTCACTCCCTACACATTCATCATCTGATAGTGTCTTTACTTCAGCAATACTTCTTACATTTTAACAGTAGATATTCCCAAACACCAACCCTTCTTTCTTAGCTTAAACAAATCAAAAATCCAAGTAGTGGTGGATAAATCACTAAATCCTCATGGGATCGATACATTACTACAGCAATTTATATACTTGCAGTGAAGTAGTGAAAAAAAAAACTACTGTCATCTAGGAAACGATCACCATTCATAGTAAATGGGCTACTACATAAGGATTGTATAATCTATTAATTGAATTGAGTATTTTTAAAAAAGAAAATTATCCAAAATTCTTAAACCTTAAAGATTTAGATAGATTGGAAAAATAAATTGTAATGCTATAATATAAGTTAAAAATATTTTCCATTAGTTTTTTTTGATGTTATGATTCACCTACCCAATCATTTAGTAAAGGAAGCTAAATTTTTTAGACTTGTTTAATATCATTAGTTATAAATAATAGAAAGATAAATAAAATCATATATGTGTAACATAGCTTGCCTTGAAGGCTTAATAGTAGAAGGTTACATTATGGATAAGTGTTTTACTTTTTACTTAAGGTAAATGAATACTATAGAGATAAAATTAATCAAATGCCTCACATTGCTGATTTAGTAAGTAGTATAAGCAATTTATTTATATTTATAAGAAGGGGTTATCATAAAGACTCTTCAAAGCTTTATCATTAAGCATAACGAAATTTAATTAAGCTAATATATATATTTTCAAAATTATGAAGTTTAGTTATTTATAAAGTAAGTATACATTATACATCTTACATATCATGATACTAGTTATATGATAAGTTTATTTCCAATTATAGATACCTAAATTACACAAAGAAGAAAAAGTTTATAATAAATCTTCTTAATTTAGTGATAGGTCCATAGGTGCTAGTACATTGTTATGATACATAATTTATTATGAATGGATTTAAATTCTATATAAAAGAACTTAGCATACATTAAAAGAAAATAGTAGTACAATGGTGAATACTATGGTGTTTTGATGGATATTCTACAATTTTCTTTTATTGGTAATACTAAAACATTTTTATTTGAATATCAATGGTAGGATGATATACATAAGAGTGTAGGTTTTAAAAAGGATAAATGGGTGTTTATAAATATGAATTCAAATAAATCTTTCTTTTAAAAAAGGTTTTTATATTAGTAACTTAAGTTTTACAAGTGCATTATATCAATGATATAAAGAACTCATATTGGCTTTGTCACACCTAGCCCATACCTGGAGTGACATGCTCCCGTAGGATACACAACGACCTCCCGTATGGAAAATCGCTATATACACTACAAGGGATACCGGTGCATGTATAACAAAGACATCGTATGGGGACAACAGATAGTATGGCGGTGCAATCAACATACAGAACCAATCATAACCCTGGACAACAACATACATTCAATTGAATAAACATGTCTGTGACAAAAGTATATTCATTAATATAAAAAGGTTCTAGGTATAATAATCATACAAGTCACCACCAAACTACAAAGATACTACTGCCTCTCTAATATATACAAGCTACAATACAAGACTACCAAAAAGAAAGTATGCTCGGTTGCCTCGGACCACATCGAGATAGGGATTGCAGCTGAATCCACCTCTCCGCTGACACTGGTAGTCACTGCTATGGGCCTTCTACAGTAGGCTCAGAACCTGCGTTCATCCATTGATAAATGCTAAGTCAAAGATTCAGTGGTGCTAGCTATCATACACGCGTCTAACATAAACAAGCATGTCCAATAACAAGCAATATAATGCAATGTTATGTTGCCCCGTTCCCTCTTCCTGTTCTGTGCTCTCTTCCCTCTTTCCTTTTTCCCTTATTGTGCATAATATAAACCCATGATGGATCCCTATGTACCGGTACTCGACTCCCGAAGGAGGACCACTGTAATCTTGGCCCGTAGACCCCTTTATTTTGCCTATGTCTCGAGACTCAACTCCCGTAGGAGGAAACATAATATACGATTCCATTATGGAATCCTGTAATATATGATCCAGCATGCCTTTCCTCCTTTTCTCTCGCTCTACTCAGGCATTCACGATCCCAATGTCATGAATATGCTAACATGCGAGAGTACCATATACAAACTCAAGAAGAAGTCATGTAACTTAACAAATAAGAGCTCATAGCATAAAAGAATAAGCAAATATGGGAATTCAATCCCCAATCATCATTTACTAAGCCATACTTGGCTTCAAAGTGATAAAAGAAGTAAAGAACAATTAATATAAACCAGCACTAACTTGTAAGACGTAAAGCTGCTAGTGGCTAATCACGTCTCAAAGCTTCTAACTGTGCAAAACCAACTCCGCTACACTTAATTTCCTGAAGAGAAATGACCTCTAGGGGTTTAGGGACTTTAGAAAGGGTTTGGGAGGAAGAAAAGGAAAGAAAGTCAAAGAAAAGTCTAAGTTTATCTTCTTAAAAATGGTGTTTTAGGTCGCGTACGGCCGTACCAAATGCCTGTACGCCAGTACCAATCTAAAAACCCTGATGCACGAATTTTCCTGAGAGTTGTTGTACGCCCGTACCATATTTGGTATGCCCGTACGACCCTAAAGTTCCTGATGCATAACTTTTCCTGCGAGCAACGGTACGGCCGTACCACATCTTGGTATGTCTGTACCGACTCCAAGACCTCCAATCTCCTGTTCCCTTGAGCTTGGTACGCCTGTACGGCTATCCGTACGCTCGTACCGAAAGCCTAAAATCAAGACATGCCTAATTCAAAATCTCTAACACACCCGAAACCTGCTAAAACAGGCCAAAACCAACCTAAACACATCCAAATCACTGTCCCTCATCCAACCAAGAAGTCACGCTTCCCAATAAGGCAACAGTATCATGAAATACAGTCACAAGCAACATCATACATCCACATATACAAGCATACACACATACATACACGTCATCAACGTATAGCAAAACTCATACGCATACAGACTACTATCCATATACTAACATACAAACTACTAGGGCCTCAAATACGGGTGTAACAGGCTTGTTGTTAATAAAAGCTTTCTTAGAGATCTTCACTTTAGTTCAATAGTTGTAAGTAATAATGATTCAATAAAGGAGCATCTACCTAGCAATCAAAAAGCATTCCAAGAAAAGAGACACCATTTGAGTTTAGTTTTTATAAATGAAATGAATATTTGTTCATGATAATGGAGTATCACAACATGATGATTTTGAGGTTAAAAATACAAGTGGGGGACTTCAAGATGTTTTGTATGATGAAACTTTTTAATACTCGAGTCATGAGGACATTCCTACCTATGAAAGCAATGATGAAGTATAAGTGAAGAAGAATCTAAAGGAGACAATGGTGATTATTAGTTTTCCATGTTGTTTGAATATTTTTGACTAATTTAGTGTTACTTCATGTACTTTATTATGCAATTTTCAAACTTAACTCATTTTTTCTTTAAATTTAATTAACATTTATATGTATTTATTAAGCAATTTAAATATTAAATTACTAATGTAAGTTTAAGATTTTGATTTTTTATTAACTTGCATTTATATTTATGTTTTACATGTTATAATGTTGAAAAAATATAACAAATAAGCATCAATGAAGATTTACTTAATGGAAAAAAGAGCTTAAATGCATTAGTTAAATTAAGTATGAAATCAACTAAAAAGACTTTGATTAATGAGCATTTATCAACATGTAAATGACACTATAATTCAAGATTCCAATAAAATGCAAGCACCCTCTTCAAATTCAAAAATTCATAATGTAATCTTACTAAATGAAAATTTAAGTAATATTAATTATTCAAAAGTTTAATACAATGTTAATTTATGATAAACATAATATTGATAAATTTTATATTATTTTTAAATTTAAAAAATTATTAGGATATATCTATAAATAAAGAAAGGTTAGAAAAAGATAAAACATATATCTATTGATTGGAGTATGGTGGATGGTAAAAAAATAATGGTTAGCATCACTATTGATAAAAATAAAGTAGTTACAAAACATACTTAAAAATTTGTTAATTGTTATGGATTAATAGTGTGAACCTAAATAAAAATATGTGCTAAAAGTTGGAAGAAAACACAAGATAAACTTGGACATAAAATGTTTGAAAAAGTTAAGATAATATGTTAATTTTATAATTAAATTTCAATTCATCTAGTATGATAAATACTTTCAGATTTTAATTTAGTGAAATATTAATTTTAAGATAAATTTGAGATGGAGAATGAAGCAATAAATAATGATCATATTAAACACTTTATCTTGAACACTTATATGTAATTTGGAGACATTAATTTTATAAAATTTTTATATTATTAGATGAAAAAGAACAAGCTTCATTTATACCAGAAGCTATAAATGAAAAACATTGGAAGAAAATTACAACTTATTAGAAGTCTAAGTAGTTTATGGTGAGTAGAATTAAAAGATATAAGTTTTATTAATATTTCTAACTATTATTATATTACGGTTTAATGTGTATTAATCATAAGAAGGTTAGCAACCAAAATACGAGAAGTCAATTAAAATTAAGAACTAAACATACTTCTAGGTTAAAGTCCTTTTTATCAAAGTTGAAAAGAGAATGGTAAAATATGTATTCTAGTTGATAATGTAGTTACTTCTAAACTATAATATATATTTTCTACACATATAGATCTTATTACCGGTGAAAACTCGAGCATTGATGAATTATGGGTACTTCAAACATTAAAAAAAACAACAAGGAAGAGGAAAAGTTATAGTCTGATCCAATTTCAAAAGAAAATTATGTAAGGAATTTGGATAAGGGAATTTAACCATTCCCTGAATTTATAAAATTTTATTCTTTGATTATAATTAAATGAAATAATTCATAAAATGTTGAATTTTCTCACAAGTCTAAATCCTTTCATTTTAATGAAATTTAAATTCCCAGTTAAGAGATGGATTTTTCGAATTTCTTCATTTTTTCTTCATGATAGGATATGAGATGTTTAGTTTTATTACAAGAATGTTATTAAATTCTTTCAATTAAATAAAGAAATTTAAAATTAAATTAATTTTAAAAATCACAAATTTAAGTTCCATATATTTTATAAATTTCATATAATTTAGATTCTTTAGACCCAAAAGAGAGCTTTATTTATCTGAAGTTCTTGTGGCTTGTTTCTATAAATGGTTAAGCTTTCTTAAAAAATGGTTAAAAAAGAAAACCATCATAATTTAAAAAATAATATTAATTTATTATGATAATGATTAATAATAAATAATTAAATGATTACATATATGAACTTGAAATATCTAATAAAGAAAAGCTATTTATTACTTTATCATTAGTTAATTTAAAGACTTCATATATATTTATCTCTTGGAGCTTTTATTAAGTGTTTTTTTAAGGAATTTTTTTCACCTGTATATTTTGTAATTTTTTTCCTTTTTAACCTTAATTATTGGTTCTTTTATTGACACCTCACACATTAATGATAAAAAGGAAAACTTCAAGATTGATTCTTTTATTAATTTTTGATTAATTATCAAAATAAAAATAATATTTCATTATTCATATCACACCCCTACCTCGCATAACATGCTCTCATAGCATAATTAATAACCTCCTAAGAAAGGAAATCATTAATTACACTACAAAGGATGCATAAAATTTTTTTCGTAATATAACGCTTATTTATTCATTGTTATGTGTGTACTCGAGTTACTTAGCTATCTACAAATAAGGTTCATTACATTTATGTATTATATTATGTTTAACATTCATATGTAAATAGATCATCATACGTCATCATATTGTGCATATATAATGATATCCATCATTCATATATAATTGTGTCGGCATGCATCATTATCATGCTTATCATAGCAAAACATAGTAATAATATACTTATATACATCACATCACACAATAGATACTACTACCGAATGAGTATGAAAAATGCTACATAATGAAAACCATATCTTAGAGTACATTATAAAAGTCTAAACTACTTTTAGGATAGGGCTTCATGTAAGTCCCGACCTTTGCTAACTGCAGATCAACTACTGTCATTGCTCTCCAAGTGAACTAGAACCTGCGTTCATCAAATGACAAATGCTGAGTATATAACTCAGTGGTGCTATAAATATGAATACATATCATAATCTGATGCATTAGATAACATGTAAGTAAAAAGACATAAGTAATATCATAAGATAATATATTATTATCATTTCATTATATATATCATTATCCTACCTTAACCAACTATAAATCGCATGATTGGTATAAGAATAAATACCGTATTAAGCCCATTGTAACTTTTTCTAACATAAACATTATATAAAAGTATTGTTGTTTACATTTATATGTATAAACGGTATAAGTACATATAAAGCACTTCATCGTCAATAACCTTTGTAATCGCATTATGTATAAATGATAATGTATGTCTGTAAGAATGCATTTATGCTTTGCACTCTCCTTTGATCATTCTATAACATCTTTTCTCCTTCTATATTATTATGTGTAATTTATTTTGTATTGGATCCCTCTATGTATCAGTACTCATCTCCCGTAGGAGGGCAAATATAAATGTAGCTGTATAGTTCAGTGAACTCGTATTTTTACTTCCCATCAGGAAGGTTGCTGTATGATTCCGCTGAGGGAATCTGTATTTTTACTTCCAATCAGGAAGGTTGACCAGCATGTTTCTTTTTGTATCATATCTCTCCACCTTATAACTTCTGTATACTGGTCATGAATATGCGTGTATACTTTTATAATTCATGATATGAAATGTAAGTGATGTATAATGATCATATGGAAAGTACATCAGATGATATCATCGACCATTTATATCCAATTTACAAATAATATTAGCATTTTAATGTAACTACATCATTTCAAGACCTTAAGAGAGGTCATGAAGTAAGAAGCATAAACCTGTCACCTCTTTGCCTTTATCGAAAGCTTAGACAAATGTATGAAATTCACTATTGGAACTTGTCACATTTCCATTTTATCACCATATAGTATTACCATTCATACATTCCAATCAATTTTCATACTTAGGAAGCATTCAAGTATTATTCCATAGCATTCCATTTCAAAGCATTTCATATGCCACATTTAAAGGATGATTGTCTATACAAGTCATATTTATGTGTAATGACATGCAAATGTCATGTTGATACACATTTATAAGGTTTATGATTATTTACATAGGTATGTTATATTAACCTCAATATTATATTTTATACATATATTCTTAGGTATAACATTAACTTTTATTACTAAAGTAACTTTAATACTAAGTTTAGATGCCTTAGATACTATATATGTTAGTGTCACACCCAGCCCATACCTGGGGTAACATGCTTCCGTAGCATAAGGATCGATCCTCCCCAAAGGAAGAACCGTTGCTTATACCACAAGGGATACGTCGTCTCTAAAATCTATTAAGGTTCGTATGGGTATCCGTCCCTGTATTAAGTGGTAAAAGAAGGTAATAGCGTGGCATATACACATAAGACATATCGTACCCTGGATAAGCAATCATCCACTCATACAATTCGCATTGGCAAGCAACTCAATTATATTATATACATATGATATAAGTCATACAACAGGGTTCATATGATTCATTTACAGGTACACCACAAAATACAGAGTAGACTACTGCCACTAAGATCAACAGAACAACTCTAATAAAAATGAATCGGAGTATGCCCCTGGGGTCCCGTACCACTTCGAGAAGAATCTTCTCTGCTGACGACCTCTACTGCTGCTCAGACTACTCTCCCGAAGGCGTAGGACCTACATTCATCAAATGATAAATGCTGGGTATAAAACTCAGTGGTGCTAAGGAAACATAAGTCAAATACACAAGTATAATTCGGTACGTAGCAACCATCGTAAGCATCATATATCAAACATTTCATGTCACACCCAGCCCATACCCAGGCAGACATGCTCCCACGACACAGACAGTGACCCCCAAGAGGAGACCAGTACCTGTGACGTCAGGGATACCTCGTGAAGTCGTCGTATGGGGACATGCTCTAGCCTAATGGTGGTTGTGCTACGGAAATGACGTGATGTACATTCATTACCCGGGATCATTCTCATACATGCACTCAAATTAAACATAAACATCACTAGAAACAGGCAATCATATTTCATTAATATAAAACCTGTTATACATAACGTGAGTGCATAGAATTCACCACCAAAAGCTATACAAAAGTACAAAACTGTACTATGCAACATAACTACTGCCGTATTAAGACACACCCTAGCTACACAAACACAAACGGAGCTGGAGTTTGCCGCAGAAGTCC
>CANYBF010878249.1:0-10685 GCA_948192965.1 Dalechampia spathulata
TAAAATGACCAAAATGCCCCTATAGCAACCCTAATTCGAATCCTGAACTGCACCGGGACGAACCGAGATGCCCGTGAGGGCAAAACGACGAGGAGATAGGCTCGATTCATCCCAATCAATCCGACCGATCCAAAATTAGGGTGTGACAATAGCATATGTATCCATAATATTTATGTCATATTGTAGTGTGCAAAATCTATAAAATAAAATGAATTGAATTAGAAATTAAACAACAAATAATTTTATTAATTTGAAGCGGGTTACAAATTTCTAATATAAAATTATATAACAAAGAATTTAAATCCTTCGATTCAAATTTCGAAGCAAGAAGTTGATTCAAGGGTTTTGTAGTTTGATCTTGAATTAAATTTGATTTCAAGTGCTTTAGGGGCTTGATCTTTAATCAAATTTCACCGTGGCTTGATCTTGAATCAAATTTCACTGTGGAGGAAGAACACATTGATGAATTTGATGAAGAAAGAATTTACAGATTTAACCTTCATCTTCACTTCAAAATAATTATCCATTCATTTATTTATTATTTTAATAGTATTTATCTTACTATTAAAATAATTTAAATTTAGATACTAAATGAAATAATTTTGATTGATTTAAAATCTATTTAATTTATTAGATTAAGATAATCATTTAATCTAATTATATTATAGATCAAAAATATTTATTTAATTGATCCATAAAATATATTTTATTTATTAGATTAAAATAATTATTTAATCTAATTAATTTTATAGATTAAAAATATTTATTTAATTGATCTAAAAATTAATTTGAATTTTTTTGATATCTACAAATATAAAATTAATTAAGAGTCAAATAATAAAACAAAAAAAATCTTCAATTGTGTTGTATATATGAAAAATGCAAGTTGAGTATTTAGGATTTTGCTTTTCCACATTCATTAATTCAAACAGAAAGACAAATATATCTGTATATATAAAAATTCAAACTTCTTTATTTTTGGTATTTTTTAAATTTTTTAATAATAATGATAATAATAATAATAACGATGGAGTCAAGACGGACGGCTCAAACAGAAGGCTTCTCTGTTATCTCTGTCCAATTGTTCTCTCCTTCCGAGAAAAACCCTAAAAGAATTTGTTAAAATTTATTGTAATTATAATTCAATTCCCGAGAGACGTTATATTTTGATCCGATCAAGTCAAATCAATTTGGTCACAAAGTAAAATTGCCCTAATTTTTTTTTGAAAAAAAATGTCGTCGGAGATCGAGGTTGTAGAAGAAGTGAATTACAACAACAGCAACAACTCCGTTAATAATAATGGAGTCATTGCAGAGGAGAGTTTAAGGAACGATGTATATACGGCGGCAGCTTATGGAGATATGGAGAAACTACAAAGATTGGTGGAGAGTGAGGGGTGTTCGGTTTCTGAACCGGATGGTCTCGGTTACTACGCTTTGCAATGGGCCGCTTTGAATAACCGAACCGCCACTGCTCAGTATATTATCCAGGTTTTTGTTCTTGTTTTCTATTTTTGTTTAATTTTTTTGATTAATCGAAGAGCTTTGTAGTTTTGAACTGATATATGTATTCATGTACTTGCGGTTTATAGAATGGAGGAGATGTGAATGCAAGAGATCATACAGGACAGACTGCATTACATTGGAGTGCGGTTCGTGGTGCAATCCAAGTAGCTGAGCTCTTACTTAGAGAAGGTGCCATGGTTAATCTTCCTGATTTATATGGCTATCAGGTCCGTTTCTTTCTTTTTAGGTTTTGATTTGCGCGGTGTTAGCATTAGATTAGGGAATTTTCAGATTCGTTTCATGGAAAGAGTAAATTGTTGATGATCAGTATTATTTTTGTTTTGTCTTGTAAACTGCAGCCCACACATGTTGCAGCACAATATGGTCAGACGGCCTTCCTCTATCACATTGTCTCAAAGTGGAATGCTGATCCTGATGTTCCTGATAAAGATGGACGAAGCCCTTTGCACTGGTATGTACTATGTTCTGTCGTCTTAGTTAATCTATGATAGAACTACTCGGTCATGATTCAGATGACAACTTAACCATGAGATTAATTGATGAATTTCATTTGTTAATTTGCTTTATAGTGCATTTTGGTATTTTCTTTGTATTTATACATTTTTAAGTATGTGTCATTTGCGTTGTATGTGCAGACTTCGGATTTTAGTTTTTTTTTTTTTTATTATTACTATCTCTTTGGTCTTTTTACTGCATGACATTGAAAATTCATGAATTTGTTTGGCTTTTGTATGTTATTTGTGTTCCCTTGTAGTGTTTTGTGTCTCGTGGTCAATTGATTATATTGTTCATCCATTTCATAGTGGTAACAAATAACTTTATGCATTATGTGTTTATAGCACTAATTTACTTTCCGTGCTTCTCATATTTGAATGTTAGTCCATTTATAGTTCTTTGTTAATTTCATATGACTAATACTATACTTCCTGTTTCAGGTCTAAATCATTTGTGTTGTTTCCCTCTATCTTTGATTAAGATAATGAGTTTATTTCCTTCAATGCCTTCTTTTTTGGAGAATTTTCAGGGCTGCTTATAAAGGTTTTGCCGACTGTATACGCCTGCTGTTGTTTCTGGATGCTTACAGGGGACGCCAAGACAAAGAAGGTAGTTTATATAATGCATTGATACAACTGTCTTCATCTAGTCAGCCCAGCATGGGTCCTTGTCAAATCTCCTATATACTGACATTCATCCATTTTTTAAATATCAGGTTGCACGCCTCTCCATTGGGCTGCAGTAAGGGGTAACTTGGAGGCATGTACAGTTTTAGTGCAGGCTGGAAAGAAAGAGGACCTAATGGTGACTGATAACACTGGACTTACCCCTGCACAGCTTGCTTCTGACAAGAATCATAGACAAGTTGCATTTTTCCTTGTAGGTGTTCCATAACCAAAATACTTTAAATTGGTTAGTAATTACTAAGACAACAATTTCTTGTCTCTTTGATGGTTTTTAATGGCAGTTCGGTTCATAGTTCTGTTTGGTATGTAGTTATATTATATTAAGTTACATAGGTACTAATGTAAAATATCATAGCATCTACCACAAATATTTTGTTCTCCAGTAACATCTTGGAACTCATCGAGTAGGTGCATAAGACAAAATAGTAGGATTCTGCATAGAGAGGTTCTTACCATTATCAGTTTCATCTGTTACATTGGATTAAATTCATGCTCCTTGAACTTGATGATTTGTGCTCAACTCAATTTTGTATTTGGAAACATAAGCCTTTATTCCAAATATTTGTAGATAGTTAGGTATTTGAAGGTTAATTATTCCTCCTTATCTGAAGGGTGACTGTCTGTGATTTGGTTGTATTAAGTTTCCAATGCTATCTATTGCCTTTGTTGTTTCTCATCCTCATTTCCTCGCTGTTAGTGTGAGTAAAATTCTAACTTGTGATGAGGACTATGGAATACTAAGTAACACATTGTACTACTTCCACATACAAGTCAACCTGAGATGACTCTTATTTGCAGTTCTAAAAACCTGTTGATTTGGATTTGTCCTTTCATCTGGGGCTAGTATACTGTTGCTATTTGAGGGTTTATTTTGATATGGTAATTCATTCGGAAGATTTGAAATGTTTCTTCATGTTTCCATCTTTAGCCTTCATAAATTTGATGTTTGGATATATTTGATTCTCTAGGGAAACTCTAGGAGGTTACTTGACAAGCGTTGTGATGGAAATAGCCGCTTGGGACGTCTCTCAAAATTGGGACTTGCACCTGTACTTTGGACTGTAATATTAATTTTGTTGGTGACATATATTCATTCTGTCATTATGGGTATTTGCTCTATTTATTTCTCATTGAGTTTCTCATCTTGGATCATCAAGATTGCACATCCCATGTCTTTTTGCTTTTGGTTTAATCGCTGTTCCTTTTTTTCAAGTGCTTTTAATTATTGTTTTCATTTCTCTTGGTAATTTTTTAATTACTATGGCTGCAGATTCCAATCTACCAAAGTTAACTGCTGGATTTGGTCTTTTTGCCTGGTTGGGTGTTTTCCTTGCAACTAGTGGGCTATATATGTTTCATAGGTGTAGCAGGTATGTTGTACATATTAGTTTCAGAGTGAATGGTTGAGTTGAACATTTGAATTTATATATTTCTGTCTATCATGTTCTGAGAATCTGTTGGCTTTGAGGTGGTTAAAGGCAAAAGGTGATCTCAAGGCGATGTCTGCTCACTGTCTAAAGCACAAAGCACTAGCTTTACCTGCAAATTTTTGTCTTATGCAAGAAAACCATTTTTCTTCCAAATACAAACAAATCATTTAAAAAGCATGATGTTTGAGATCTCGAATTATTGTTATATACACATGAGCATCATATAATCTGGAACAGTATGACAAATAAACTGTACTGTTCCTGCAGTCCTCATTATAATGTTTTGTAGGCAGATATTTGACATTGCAGTTGAGATATATGCTAAGAGCAAAAGGATGAAACTACTTTGGATACAAATTTGTTTGTCTAGTTTGTGTAGAAACTATAAATGAGTTTGTTAGCTTGAAGAATTCAATGTCACAATAAAAGTCTTAGTAATCTGTTATTAACATGTTAATGTCATTTGACCTGATATTTCTCTTTTTTTTTCCTGGTTGGTCCTTTGCAGGAAAGATCCAGGTTATATCAGAATGAATGTGCACAATTCGGAGAACATGAAAGATGATGTAAGTTTCATTTATTCTTCATGCCCTCAAACCTCGCCCTGATTCCTCTATGTAACCATCACAACCCAACACCCAGAAAAATGATGGTGTTCTCCTTTATCACAACCTCTATGGAATTGCCTCTATTCTCTTGTTGTTTTTTTCCTTCCAAGTCGATGAAGCCATGCTGAGCATTGTATTTCCTACATTTATTTGTTATATATTTCTATAATAGGAACCTCTTCTGAAGATTGATATAAATAGTCCTGCCTTGCTGGCTGGAAATTGGTCTCAACTATGTGCAACATGCAAGGTTTGTTATTGGCTGCATATTCATGGCTAATTTTATTAGATAAAGTCCAGTTTTTTCTGTTTATGTTTATTTTCTAATGCCATTTCATATTTTGCTTCAAATAGATCATTCGACCTCTTCGTTCAAAGCACTGTTCCACATGTGATCGTTGTGTTGAGCAATTTGATCACCATTGCCCCTGGGTATCTAATTGCATTGGCAAGGTGTGTATTTCATTTAGTAAATGCTTAAACTGGTATACGTTGTCCGCTTGCTATTTCCAGATTAGGATAACATACTATTCTGTTAAAATGACAGGATTTAGAAGTAGCTCATGTAATTGACCTGCCAATTAATCAGATAACTTCCAATTGGATTGAATTTCTCCAACATCCTTTTGACACCCCTTGTGGAATGTTTGTGTGGCCGTGTGTTAATTCCCAAAAAACATTGCCATGACCCTTTTGCTTTGGCTGGAGGAATAAAATTTGTTGCTTACTAAGATTTTGGTGGGAAAATTTATTATTTGCTTACTAAATGTATGAATTGAGATTTCAAGGTGGGGATATACCATTTTTATATTTTCTCCATACATAGTGTCATTGTCATGTTGGAATATTGAATATGGCCTTTCTCGTACGATGTTGCAGAAAAACAAATGGGATTTCTTTGTGTTTCTTGCTCTAGAAGTTTCAGCAATGTTAATTACTGGTGCAGTGGCTCTCACGAGTATGTAACGGATTTTCTTCTTGAACTCCTCTATTTATGTGCCTTTTCATTAGGTACGTTTCTGGGAGGCAGTTTCTTTACTTAGCTAATGGATATGATTTGCTAAATGCAGGAGTTCTGACTGATCCAGCAGCTCCATCTGCTTTTGGAGCATGGATAAATCATGCTGTTACTCATCATGTCGGTGCAATTTCATTTCTGATTGTGGAGTTTTTCCTGTTCTTTGGCGTGGCAGTATTAACTGTTGTGCAAGCTTCTCAGGTAGGTCTAGCATTGCATTTCTTTTATGGCTGATTATCCAGGTATTTCTTACCTGCCAGTTTATTGCACCGAAGTTATTCAACTTCATTTTCATATTGATATGCTGCGATATTAAGTCGCATCCGTCTGGTCTATTCGTGTTAGGAATTTAAGTTCTAGTTACCTAATTATTGTTATTATTTATCATCATTTTCTTTAAAGAGTTGCTGAATTATTGTTTAGTTTGTCATTTGTTATGTTTTTTATTAACCTAATTTCAATTTGTATTTCCTGGCATCAGATATCTCGCAATATAACAACAAATGAAGTGGCAAACGCAATGCGTTATAGCTACCTTGGGGGTTCAGGAGGTCTATTTAGAAACCCGTATGATCATGGCATCCGACAGAATTGTTCGGACTTCTTGATCAAGGGCTACAATGAAGATGTGGAGTACAATGAAGATTCTGCCAATTCCGAGGGGATTGGAATGATGCATATGGCAAGGAATCCAAGCTTACCGAATGGGGATGGGCGCTCACATCACATCAATGGCAATAGCAATGGTCATGCCGTCATTAATGTGAATTCAGGGACCAAAATACACCAAGGTCATGCTCATTCCGCTCATTGCTCCCATAATAACCAAGGAAAGCCTAAACCAGAAAACACTCCATTGGGTCTGGGTATCGGTCTTGGGCGGAGCAATGCTCGTACCATTGCAGCTTCATGATGCTGATGCAAGCCGAAGGTAACGTGTAATGTATCATAAGGGGCATTGAATTAGGTTTTGTAATTTAATTGATTGTTGCACCTTTCTTGTCCTTGGAGGTGTTAAATTGTTGTGCAAATTTTCCTGATTTAAATGGTCGTAGCGGCCATCAATCAATTACTTGAAACTTCAATCGTGGAATGATGTGTTTGTGAAATGGCAGATTGTAGAGGCGATTTTTTGTATAATTTCTTGTTGGGGACAATGCATGATTTCTGTAAGAAAAACACATCTTCATGTTTTAATATCTTGTAATGTTATATTATATTTTAAACTTTTAATCTGCTTGACGTGTAAGGAAAGAGATGCAATGAAACCGATGTAACGTTAAAGATCTTCCAGTTTATTGTATTTTTAAATAATATTTATTGTTATTTACCAACTCGCTTAAATTATGCTCTTTTTTTTTTATCATTGAAATTGCTAATTATTAATTAGGGCTAAAGAAATGACCAAAGAAATGAAGCGAAAGAAACCATACCAATTGAGGAGCTAACGCTAAATCAAGGTAACTACATGTTTCGCTTTTTTATTCACCATAATTATCTATTTTCTCAACTTATATTTTAAATTTTATAATTCTGTTTAATTGATTTATAAAAGGTTTATAAAATTTTACAATTTATAAATGTTGTTTCATGTTTTGGTCTATAAATTTATAAATGAAAGTTACTATTTATGGATAGATATTAATGATCATTTGATCAATAATCATTGATTCTAAATGATAATTAATGATTTATGTTTAGAAATAATTTTGATCAAGAAATGACATTTTACTAGAGGATTAAATCTAACTCATATTTTGGTAAAATATAGTATAAATGTACCATTTTATTAATTATCCTTACCAGCAAATATTATTAACCAAGTCAACTGATAGTTGTCTAAAGTATCATTAAATTTTGGGATAATTTGCTAAATATCGAATTTAAGAAAATAATAATAAAAAACATCAAAAAATTATTCAAATTTTTACAATAAAAAAATTAAAGATAAATAATATTCATAGTTATTATCATTATATTATTACCGTTGTGCCTACTACCATTGATATCATCATCATTGCAATTTGATCGAACCACCACAATAAAAAAAATAGAAATATAAAATAAAACCATAATAAATTTTAAACACAACACTTAAAAATAATGGTTAGCAAATAATATTTTTTTTATTTTGATAAATTTTTTAATATTATAAGATTTGGTAGACAAAAATCCGTGATAAAATGGAATATTCTTTGGGAAATATGAAATAAAACATTTGAAGAAAATAGAAAGTGCATTCTCAATTTTTCAAAATTATATGAATATGAAAAATAAAAAAAATAAAAAAATAAAATCAAGCTCATCAGGGATTCCACGATCTGTCCTTAAGTTCTACGTCTAGATTATACTAATTGTAATAGCTAAAACATAAATAATCCAATGTAAACTGAAATTAACTACCTTGCCATCACAATTTTCATTATATTTCTTATCCTATTATTCTAGAATTGAGATTTTCTTTAATAATGTGTTTAGTGTAAATCTATTTGAGTTCGTGACATTGAACTTTATTAAATCCATTTTTTAGTGTAAATTAGTATACTTTACTAGACATTGTAAACAAATAATACTTTTAATAAAGATTTAATATATCAAAAAATAAATAACTCTTTATTAAATTCATGGAAATTCATTTTAAAATATTAATTATCTTAAAATGTGATGACATCATCTTCTGTATTATATAGCTACAAATATTCTAATTTTATTGTTTAATACATTATTCTATATATTATTGAATTTATTTTTTCTAAATAGCTAATAGTCCTACAATAAGTTAAGGTTTATAAATATTTTTCAATTTTCCGTTACTTTTGTTAAGCAATAAAATAAAAATTAATAATCAAATTTAAATATATTTTTAAAAAATATTTGTATCACATTTTTCAATTGAAATTTAATTACATGTTAATTGAATAAGGTAATATGTATCAATTACACGTTGAAAAAATTCATCGAGTTATATTTTTAATTTTTAATTAATAGCTAATTAAACCATTTTATTCTTAATTTTTGTTAAATTTAATTAATTTTTAATCATAAAATATTAAATTTTCATAAATTATTTAGTCTATATGTGAACTTAAAAAATATGACAATTTAGGATTTTTTTGATGAACAAATTAATAAAGTATTAATGATATATTGTGGAAGGGTACAAATAGTATGAAATCTAAAGTTTTTATATAGAATTGATAAAAATTAAAAATTTAAGGTATCATCAAAATATATGATAGTTTAAGATTATTTAAGATATTTCTCTAAAATATTATTAAATATAACAATAGAAAAAGTTAAATTATTATTATTGTTATTGTTATTATTGAATGGAAATTGAATTCTAATATTAAATTGAGAAGGACCTAAATTGAATGGTAAAAATAATAATTGTAACATAAAATCGGAATTCTTTCAATAATATAAAAGTTAGATTAATAATGGAGTTGAGAATATGAAGTTGCCAAATTCCAACATGATTTTAAGTTTAGAGTTGACTTAAAACTTCACTATCACCCAAACTTAAAGACTCCCACACCTACCAACCAACCTATCATCATAATTTAACATGGATTTATCTCTGTCATTTTGAAATTCTTACATGCTTCTTAATAAGTTCGTATGAAATGAGCATCGAAAAGGTTAGTGCATCTTGTTGGTATAAATAGTACATATCTAATCACTTAAGCTATTCTCAATTGTATAGTTTTATACTTGCACAATCTTAAAATCATTCGAGCTATTCTTGATTATACAATCTCATACCTGCACAATCTCGAAATCACTCAATTGTGCAACCCCATCCTTACATAGTCTTAGGATCCTTCTTTTTTAGGTGTGGGATTAGTTCATTCATGTGCCCCTCTGCTTAAAAGCCTGCCAGGAGTCGCTCATTGTCTATGCTCTCTCTAGCATCGACATCCACTCCTTGCCCTTGTTAGCCCTAGGTGTCATAATTATGCTCCCACTAACCTTCATATGTACTTAAGGTTTATTAAAATAAAGAATCCAACTCTAAGAAGCTTACTTCAATCCATAAATGAATCTATAAGTTTGCAAACCTTTATAAAATTCTTAGATTGTACACCATATCTCATAATCATAATATGCAATAATAGTAATAAGAATCTTAATTGACTTAAGCATCATGATTAGTGAAAAGGGCTCATCATAATTTATACATAAGTTCATTTAAAACCTTTTACAATAAATCTTACGTTAAAGATATGCATCTTATCATCCATACCTAATAATTTTAAGGCTTTTAGGTGGATAATTCAAGTTCCAAACTAGATTATCATATAATGATTTCATTTCATCTAGTCATTTTTCAAAATTTAGACTTATCATAACTTTTTAGTAAGTATTAGGCTTTTTTTGATACATGACTAATACATCATATTTATTTGTTATAAAGAATCCATATATCTTGGGTTCAATCGATGTCTTATTAGGTCTGCTTGGAGTTTGTATCTCTTATATAGTGTGAGCGCCGGTTTCTGCCGGGGCCCAGAGCGAGGCTTGCGAAAGTCATGGACCGGGGACCGCACTTGGAGTGAAAGCGCAGTCTTCCTAAGGGGTTCCCTTAGGGAATGATATGGACTCAAAAGAGTCACAAGGAAGTCGCCACCGGATGGTTCCGGATTGGTCCAACCGACCTATAGCATGAGTGCTAGTTAAACCCTTCAGAGATTGGGTTCGGGTGGTGGAGATCTATTCTATGAGTTTCCAAAATCGATTTTACCATTTCAGTTGGGATTAATTGTCCTAAGCAGGCAGGCATGCAAGCATAATGGTAAGCACACAGCGCGTCATGTGAATTGGCGTTGCAAGGTTGCACGTAAAATGACATATAAAGCTATATGGCATTTTGATGGCATGGCATATGCATGTCATGTGATATAGCGATAAAAGTAACATG
>CANYBF010878338.1:0-18959 GCA_948192965.1 Dalechampia spathulata
TAAGCTGAATAAAAAGGCATCTATTCTCTTCCTTATTTTGGGATCTGGCCAAACCACTCTCCTCAGCCTCCACTTCTTTCTTATCTCTTTCTCTTTCCACCATAGTTTGATTCTTCATTTTGCTTAAAAATCAAAACAAACTTGTATCATATGTCTTTCTTTCCTTCTTTTCTTTTCTATACTTAAACCCAAAGCAAGATATACAAGTATCCTTCATGTTTGAAACAAGAAAACACCATTTCTTTATTTGTCAAGAAGAAGCCGAAATATGTTCTATATGTAGAGCCAAAAAAAAGAAAATTGTCACTTTTCCTTCTTCTTCTTCTTTTTTTTCTTTTTTCCTTAAATTTCAAGCTCACAGCTAGAGATAGGAGTATTCTTTATAAATATCCAAAAAACATACCCATTTTTCATTTGATTTCATAAAAGCAGCAGTATATTATTTTGCTTCTTCAAGTTAAAGACCCAAATCACAAGAACCATAGATTTTCTTATTGAAGCCGCAACTCAGAAGATTTTCAAACATCAGTTTGTTTTTATATAGATCACTTTGGTTAGAAGAATGGGGACAAAATCTTAAAGGAGATCATAATTGATTTTGGTTTTTAGTTTTTTATTGGCAGGTGAGAATATTTTGATGTTAAATTTGGTAGATACATGCGTTTTGTTTTGTTTTATTGTTTGGCCGAATTGTTCTAAGGTATTGGGGAGTCTTGGCCAAATTATTCTTTGGTGATTTTAGTGATTTTTGGTTCTTAGTTCATAGATTAGTTGATTAGGATGTAAAGTTTGATTGATTTCTTAGTGGATTATGTGTGTGTGTGATGTTTGTGTGGGTGCTATGAGTTGGACGAAAATAACAGGAATATGAATTACTAAAAAGCTAAATTAAAAGATTAAAAGGTTAATTTATGATTTATTTAAGAGGTGGTTAAGTTAATTAAGTTAAATGAGGGTTAAAGTTGGTAAAAGGAATAAATATGATTAATGGAATGAAATAATTAAAGAAATGAGTTTAATGGATTTTATAATTGATAAATAATTATATGTTTAATATTTAAAGTGAGAAACATTAAATAATTGAGTGGTGAATTAGGGAAGGAGCAGTATTAAAGAGAATAAAAAAAAATATATAAATAAATGGTTGAGTGGGATATTAATGAAATATTGGTCAAAAGTGATGGCTTTGTGATTAATAATTGATAAATTATTAAAGAGGAAAATGGAAAAATAAATAATTGATAGTGGGATAGCATTAAATAAGATAAGGAATTTAATGAAATATTTAATATAATTTAAATGGAGCATTCATGGGTGTATATGGCAATGTCATAACATGGAACATGAATGATTGATTTAATTAATGAATTTACTATTATTAAGAGTTTAAATGAGTAATTAAATGATGGTATTAAATAAAGTTAAAAAATAATTAAGAAATTGAATTATTGAAAAGTGATTTCAGGAATAAAGTAGAAATATTAAATGATGACTCATAATACATATTATTTGATTATGAAATAATTATGAGAATAGTACATTAGAAGTATTATTGAGTCATTATAATAATGGAGTATAAAGAAATAATTCATATTAATATTTAAGGATTTAAATAAGTTAAAAGGATTAAAAGTATGAATAGTGATATATAAGATTGATATAAATAAGAAATTAAAGAAGTATGGGTTATTGAATGATAATTAAATAAAGTTAAATAATTAGTATAAATAAGTAAATATAAGGATGAGATGATATATAATGGAGTTTATTAATAAATATAATAAAGATAGAACATATTAAATCAAATTTAATAGATTTCATATTAAATGAAGAGTTATTGAATGGTTAATATATATGGTCATTTTTTTATGACATTAAAAATAAATATTTGAATTATAATATGATGTTATTAAATAAGTTTTAAATTAAAGTATGAAAAGATACTAAATCAACATTAGTATCAAAAAGACTTATGAAATTAAGAAGAGTAAATGTTAAGTATGAATTATTATATGGAAATTTAACATTATATAATGGGAATTAAATATTATATGATTGAGTAATATTATTGAATAAGGTATTAATAAATAATGTTGGAAAGTTAAAAACATATTTAAGTGATGAATAGTAATGTGAATAGTACAAATATGTGAATAGTAACATGAATAGTATGTATACATGAGTAATGACGTGAATAGTACAATATAATGATAAATTGTTGAATATTATTACTTATAAATATTTTATGCTAAGTAATAAGAATTTAATAAAGATAAGGAATATGATTAATTGATATATATATATATATATATATATATATATATATATGTAAGTATGGATGATAAATGTTAGTAATGAAATTTAAAATATTCAATCAAATATAAGATTTTAATAAATATTCTATATGATTCAGAGAAAGGGAATCGATGCAAAACAACTGGAAATGATAATCAGAACGGAACAATCAGGTTTGTGCTTTAGTTGATTCCCTATTTACATGAATGGGCAGGTAAGTATGAACTTACCTTAAATTTCTTAACATGTTATTACATGTTTTTTTTTTAATTTATATGAATGTTTTTAATTAATTGAAGATAAGTTTCATAGGAAATATTAAAAGGTTAGATGTAACATATCATGGAATATAAATATTTTAATTATAACATGTTATGTTAAATAAAAATAGTGATGCTTTAAGAAAGCTTATGAATGTTGGTAAGTGGTCATACATGATATTAATATGTTGCATTGAATATGATATTTGTTATATGATATTAATATTGACATGATATGCATGACCATATAAAATGTATGAAGCTCATATGCTAGACATATGATATTGATATAGCTTATCTGATAATGGTATGATGATATATCTTGAAATATTAATAAGAGATGATGTGATTAATTATTGTTTTATTTACTAATGTTGATAATTAATTAAAGCTATTAAAAGTAGCAATGAATAAATGATTATGTGGATAGTATAAATATATATATATATATTAATTTACAGGCTGATTTATATGATTAATTGGAGTAATGGTTATGTTACAAATATTATATCATGAGTTCTTATTTTGATGAAAAGGAAGTAAATAAAATAAAATGGATATTTCATTTTATAATTCTAAAATAATTGAGGTTAAAATATTATAGGATAAAATAAAATGATAAATGAAATAAAATTTATTTTATGAGGTATATTTAAATGTCATTTATTATGGATAATAATTTAAGTAATTAAATATGAAGGATCATATTTTTCAGCTTTGAATGAAGGTTGATAAATTTTAATATTGAGACATATAACCAAAGTAAATAAATTAGGATTTAATCAGAAAATGATGGTCAAATAGATCAAATGGAAATTTTGAGATATGAAATGAAATTTATGTGCATTTGATGCTTTGTGAACTATATGTTATTTGAAGAATGCAATGTGAAATAAATGTCTTATGAAAATCATGCTATATGAATTAAATGTTATATGAATTATATGATACATAAGATGATATGATGATGCTTGCTTATGTTAACTCGGCATCATAGCATGAAGCATACAAACCATGTCATGAGACACATTGATACATACATATACATGACATGGAGAAATAAGGGAAGGAAAAAAATAAATAAAGGAAAGTGATGAAATGATATTTAAAAAGGGTTACTTGGAAATTATGAATGTGAAATGAATGAGAAATGGTTCTAGAGATGGACCATAAATATGAAATAAATGTTGAACCCAGTACCCTGCGCGCTTATGATGTGGCCCAAAATGAAAAGGGGTAATGAAATGAAATGTGATGATAAAAAAAACAATAATATGAGGGAGAATGCATAACATGAATGCATTCTCATAGACATAAATCATGAATTATTTGGTGGTGATTTATTGTTGTAATTATTATATATGAAATTGATTATTATTAATATTCATACCATGACGTATATATGTTAGTATTGAAAATGATAATTAATCAATGCATGTATATGATTCATGATGATGATGATGATGTCTTATTGAAGTTGACTACGATGATGATATTCGTAGCATGTATAGTAAATCATGAAATAAACATAATAGTAGTATAACATACTAAATTTAGAATAATTAATTAAATGATAAAGTGATATATTATGTTGCTATACATTGAAAATGTTGGAATTAATATTTTAAATGAATATTTGACAAAACTGATACTATGATGAATCGATTATATAACTTGCTTCATATTTATGGTATAAATGAATATATTTTCTATGATATGTGTTTAAGCACCACTGAGTTTTATACTCAGCGTTCGTCATTTGATGGACGCAAGTTAACAGGTGATAGCGTGCACGGATTTCCAAAGGATCAATTCAGCAGAAGTTCTCGGAGGACAAGGACTTGGTTAAGAGCAAGGTTAATTTATTAATTAAATTAAATTAATCTGTAAGGCCGTAAATGTTTGAACATAACACAGGGACAAGACTTCCGCAATAACTAGAATGATGCAACGGAAATAAATAAATAGGTAAATAATCAACAAAAACATAATAAGATAAAAAAAATTTCATACGAATCCTTTGTAAAGTAGTTAGTGGTTTCACGTTTTGGAAATCGTTAATTATTTTACAAGAGCATGTCGCGGTGTAAAGGCATGACATATAAAGCATACTTTTATACATGAATGACATCCAATGTCAAATCATCAATTAATTTTCATGAGATAGTATATTGATAGCATATATGAATGATAATGTATGCCTTTGAGAATGCATTCATGCTTTACACTCTCCCTTTGATTCTTTTATCATGTTTCATATCTTTCTATAATATTGTGCACAATTTCAATTCATATTGGGTCCCTCTATGTACCGGTACTTATCTCCCATAGGAGGGAAAATATAAATGTAACTGTATGGTTTAGTGAACCTATATTTTTACTTCCTATCAAGAAGGTTGCTATATGATTCTACTGAGAGAATCCATATTTTTAATTCCAATCAAGAATATTGACCCAATACATATTCATTTTATTTTATATCATATCATCACTCTTTCTTTTCTTTCCACCTTATAACCACTTTATGAAATACCATGAATATGACTTTATGCTTGAATGCTTCATGGTACAATATGCATATGATGTATTCATGATCGTATGCAATGTACATCATGAGATATTAATGACCATTCATACATATTTCGTATATATCACAAACATTCCAATATGATAGGCTAATTCAAGACCTAAGAAAGGTCATGAAGTAAGAAGCGCAAACCTGTCACCGATTTACCTTTATCAAGTACTTGGGTAGAAGTATTGGCTTCATTGTCTGAACCTGTAACATTTCCATTTCAGATCCACTTAATACTATCATTTACATTTTCATTCAAAATAATCATTCAAGTACCATTCCATTCCATTCCATAGCATTCAATATTTCATAATTAAAGGATAAATATTTACACAATTCATATATATGTATTAAGAATAGATATGTCTTATTACGTCTATAGGTTGAATAAATATATGATATTAACTTTATTTCCTTTAAGTGTAATAATAAATTATAATGCTTAAATAAACATAACAGTAAGTTTAGATGCCTTAAACTTCCCTTCCATAAATGGCCAAACTATGTTATGTAAGTTACTATTCATTTGGTCTAGGGTACTATTCATGGGTTACTATTCATTTGGTACGGGTTACTATTCATTTGGTGATTTTTACCTATGTTGGATTTGTAATAGCATGAACATAACCATTCATATAAGTATGTAAAATAAGTTAATTTGGTGAATCATATTAGTACTTAAAGGTCCATACAAGTTATGCATTAACATATTCTACCTTAGTGTAACCATCTTCATTGCATGAGCATTTTGAATATGTAAATGACTTCCAAAAAGAACAAACCATATACCAATAGAAACTAGACTCAATAAGATTTAATTTAAGCTATTGATTGTAATTTTTTGAATTCATTTAGGCTATCAAATTATAAAAGGCCGCATACCAAAGTTTTTTTGCCTACTTTCTTCCCGGATGGAACAGTTTTCATTACATGATTTTTTTGACCTAGAAAATGATCTTAGAATCTTTTCAGCCTAATACCATAGGAAACTAGATTCAAATATATTTCTAATGGTATATTACACTAAAATTTTTGATAACTTTAAGGCAGTCAAAATTCAATTACTGTAAACTCCTAACTTTACTTTTAAGGTCAGTTTTTAGCAAACACTTGCATATATTATGTATACCTCTTCCTATAAGCATCCAAATTGCTTCCAAATTTTACCAAACTAAATAAACACATAGATATATATGTTTTGCACACTTTTAAGCCAAATTTACCAGTCATTATGCATTTAAACCTAACTTAAGGCAACCATACACAACTATACCCATATGTTGCCCCTATTGCATTCATTTATGCATATTACATGCAAATTTATTTCAATTGCATTCAAATTTTATTTTTATTATTCTAAAACCATGATTCATAATATATACACATTTTTAGATGATTTATGTTTTAAAACCAAATTATCAAGGTCAATTTCAAAGAGGCACAAAATTGGACAGCAAGTACTTTCCATGCAATTTCTCGCTTCCAATCCACTTTCCATGCATGTTTCATCATTTTCTCCATAATTTATCACTTCTACCAGTACATACACATCTCATACAACATCTTAAGAGTCACTTGCATGTAGGTTACCTAGGTTTTTCATACAAATCAATTATAGATACAAAACTCAATCAAAATGCATCAAACATGCATAATCAAGCATGTTCCTTCCTTTTTCCTTCATCAATTCATTAAAACTCATGCATAAACTTTCACTACCTACATTAACCGACTTCTTTAACATCAAGGAACACAATTCCCAGCAACCAATAACAAGAAAGAAATATACATACAATGGAAACCAAGCAAAAATAACATAAAATACTAAATCGTCATAAAATTTACCTTAGCAAAAGTATAAAATCAAAGTGAAAATGAAGAAAATGAAGAGGTAAGAAGAGATTTCAAATTTTGGAAGGAGGAAGATGAAAATGGCCACTTTTTTCTCTTCATAATTCATGTATTTATCTTTTAATTAATTAAGTTTAAGTATAGTCAAGGAAGGGTTTAATAGAAATGTGACATTTGTCACCTTCTCATTGGTTCCTTCGTTAAAATTATCTCCTTCTTCTTTTTAATTAATATTTAATTATGATTTTCATGTCATGCACATCAATATATATATGATACCCATCTCACATCATAATGTATAATTCAATTTTCCAAAAATACCCTTCTCATTAAGTAAAATTACCATTTTACTTATAATTGATGTAACTTATTTTTTCTTGATTCTAACTTCATTAATACTTTCTAATATCCATTCTAACATATACTTCCTCGTAGTATAACATATTTAACATATCAAAGCGTCACATTTCACTAATGAATATCATTTTAAAGAATCATTCAAAAGGCATATTACAAGATATGTATATTCCAGTTTCATCACTTTAATTATACTTTTACCTCTTTTCACTTTAAATTCCATGTCTAATGGAATTTCCTTCATTCATATCATAGTCATAAGCATTTAGAACATATCATGCTTCATCCATTCAATCTAACTTATGTATAAAGCGCAAACATGTGGAGGTACTATGAATGCAGACATGACATAATAAGATAAAATATGATATAATATAATAAAATATATAATCTGAGAACATAAAAATTCAATACAATAAAATAAAATATTTATTACATTTTGATGTATAAAATAAAATATCTCAATTATACAAGATGTATTATATATATATATATATACATACATACACACATATATATACATATATATACATATACTTTACTTCTATTATAGATCAATCTTAGAATTCTACTAACATAATAAATCATAATATTTTATAATATAATATAAAATATAATATAATTTTAATACTATAAAATAAAATATGATATTTCAAAATATAATATTTTCATTAATATATTGTACATACATAATAATATACTTTATACATACTTAGAAATTATTTTAACCTCTTATGTATATATATCTGATGCTTATATATTTACCATCACTTAAAATCAAATATTTAATCATTTGTATTTAATATTCCTTTAAATTCTCCATACAAATATAACTATATTACTTCATATAAACAAATTTTATTAATAAAACATACATATATTTATATTGAATATCTCTGAAAATCTGTATATGACACTTATAAAATAATATTTGCAAATTTACCGAGCAATTCATCATAACATTCAACTCATCTATCAACACATCATTCACTATTTAATCATTTCATCAACTATTATCATATCAAAATCATCACACAAAACAAATAACTCATTGCATAAATTTTCAATACAATATACTAAAAGTGAGGAGATGATAGCTCTCTCCCCCTAAATTAGAATTTTACCCTCAAAATTCTAACTTTAATTACTGGTAAACAGGTGAGGATATTATTATTTAATAGTTGATTCACGTTCCCACATTGCCTCTTACCCTTGTATGGTGATTCCATAACACTTTCACTAATGGAATTCATTTATTCCTCAGTTATTTTGTTTCACATGCTAAAATTCTGATTGGTTCTTCACTATAAGATAAATCAAACTGAACTTCTATATTCTCTACTGGTATTATATGTGACGGATCAGATTTGTATCTTCGTAAAATGGATACATGGAAAACATTATGTATTCTATCTAATTCTAGTGGCAAAGCTAATTGATAAGCTAATGGTCCAATTCTTTCCAACACTTCATAAGGACCAATGTATCTCAAACTTAATTTACCTTTCAGACCAAACCATAAAATTCTCTTCCATGGTGATACTTTCAGAATTACCTTATCCTCGATATTATATTCAATATCTCTATGCTTCAGATCTATATAGGATTTCTATCAATCAGATGCTGCTTTCAACCGTTCTTTAATCGATATCACCTGATCCTTTGCTTGTTAGACTAAATCAGGTCCAATCATCAGTCATTCGCCAACTTCATCCCAGTTCAATGGTGTTCTACATCATCTACCATATAGTGCTTCATATGGTGCCATTTATACACTAGATTGGAAACTATTATTGTACGTGAATTCAATGAAAGGAATGTACCTGTCCCAGCTTCCAATCCATTCTAACACACAAGCTCTTAGTGTATCCTCTAAAATCTGAATAATTCATTCTGATTATCTATCTATCTAAGGATGAAATGCTGTACTAAAATGCACTTTAGTACCTAAAGCACGTTGAAAACTTCCCTAAAAATGAGAAGTAAACCTTAGATCTCTATCAGATACAATAGATGATGGCACTCCATGAAGTCTTACTATCTCCTGAATATACAACTTTGCTAGCCATTCTAGACTGTAATCCATTTGAACAGGTATAAAATGTATCGATTTAGTCAATCTGTCGACAATTACCTATATAGCGTTGTGTTTACCCTGTGTTGGAGGTAATCCTATGATAAAATCCATCATCACTCTATCCCATTTCCACTCTGAAATAAACAAAGGTTGCAATAAACCTATGGGTACTTGATGCTCAGCCTTTACTCGCTGACACACTAAAAATTTAGAAATAAAATTTGTAATATATTTCTTAATACCTACCCACTAGTAGGATATTTTCAAATCTCTGTATATGTTAGTACCTCCTAGATGATACAAATACAAACTGTTATAAGCTTCATCCAGTATCTGCCTCTTCAATTCATTATCTGCTAGAATATAAATATGATCTTTATGTCTCAGCAAACCTTAAGAATCTAAAGTGAAAACCTTTTGGTTACCCAACTAAATTCTTCTCATCTGCTTCTGATACTCTTCATCATCTTGGTCAACTTCCTTGATACGATCATTCAATAATGGTTTTACCTATAATTGTAATTTTGCTAAAATACAATCTAGTTGCACTATCAATAAAGCATTCAATTGTCAAATTTCTTGCACTAATATCAATAAAGCATTCAATTGTCAAACCTCTAGGTTCCCTTAGGGAATGATACAGACTTGAAAGAGTCACAAGGGAGTCACCACCGGATGGTTTTGGATTGGTCCAACCGACCCATAACATGAGTGCTAGTTAAACCCTTCAGAGATTGGGTTCGGGTGGTGGAGATCTATTCTATCAGTTTCCAAAATTGATCTTACCATTATAGTTATGATTAATTATCCTAGGCAGGCAAGCATACCAGTGTAAATGTAAGCACACAGCGTGATATGTTATTTGGCGTTGCAAGGTTGCACGTAGAACAACATATAATGCTATATGACATTTGGATGGCATGGCATATGCATGACATGAGAAGTAGCGATAAAATAACATGGCATATGCATGACATGTGAACGTGAATAACATATCATATGCATGATATGGCAAGATAGCATGTATATAAGCATATAACATGGCAAATAATATGTATAGCATAATACGTTAGTGCATTTGGATTATTTTGGGCATTGTAGAATGTATGGTGTATGCGTGGCATACGAGATGAGTGGTATGGCATATGCATGACATACAAGATAGATGACATGGCATATACATGACATGTGAAATGGATGGCATATTATATGCATGATATGTGAGGTGATGAAAAATATGGCATATGCATGACATGTGGCATGGATGACATGCCATATGCATGGCATATGACATAGATGGCATATCATATGCATGATATATATGCATGACATATCATGTGCATGACATGTGAAATAATGTATGGCATGGCATATGCATGACATGACATAACATGTATGTATAGAATGATATGGCATTTGTATGACATGACATAGTGATGCGTATGTGGTATGGCATACGGCGTGACATACATTGTAGCATGGTATTTGGTATGACATACGGCATGTCATGCGACATGGCATGGCATTATGGCATGATGACATGTGAAATAGCATATATACGCATGGCATATAATATGGTGAATTGCGTATTGTATTACATATTGGCATATTTGGATTACGTATTAGCATATTTATATGTATAAGCATATAAAATATGGTATGTTATGGCATGACATATGTATGGCATGGCATAGTAGTGTGTGATGTGTCATGTGACATGGCATGTGACATAAATCACATATATTTAGGCAAATATAAATCATCCATGAGCAAAAAAATAATAATGGCCGGTGAAAAGGATCGAGGAATTAGGGGATTTTATGGGGGATTAATTATTACAAGCCAATAGTAATCCTATCCTATTACATAAATATCCTCGCATACATATTTTGGGGTATTAAGTAATACCCCCTTCCTCCTTGGGTTTGCACGATCCAAAATGCGCGAATGGATTAATATGCAAAATAAACAAATAAAATTCATTAATGGCAAATGAATTTAGGATTTATTTGACTAGTCCAATGCCATTTAAAAACACTAACCAAGAGTTAAAATCCAATAATTATTAGGCAATAATTATTTGAATTAACACAAGCCGGATCATGAAAATTAATTTTATAAAAAGTAATTTTAGGCAAAAGTATTTTTATTTGATCATGAAAAATTAATTAGGAGGGCTAATATCACACAAAATTACTGGAGATAGCCGCTCAACCAATTAATTCCAATCCTTTCAAAAACCACATTTTATACGAGTAAAAATGGCTTTTTATCGTAAAAATTAATTTTGAGGCCAAAATTAATTAAATGTAATTATTTTATGAAAAGTCCAGAATACTTGAGCCACTGTAAAGCTCAAATACCACTGAACGTATCAAAATACGATGAAAATACGATTTGAAAATATGTTTTTCTGGAAAAATGCAAACTATGCACGTCGTGCATAGACCTATGTGCACCACACATAGGCTGTGTGCGGTGCACATAGGTGGACATGTGGTGCACATAGCTTCTGGATTTGCAAGAAAATGGAAACTGTCCGTACAAAATCAAACTACAGACAAAATCCAACAACTTTAATGAAGACAGTACCTCATTTTGACCTCGGATCGGCCTCTGATTTATGGCTCAAACATTTAATTACGTAATTAAATGAAATAATTAATTTTAAGGCTAAAATCAATTAGTTCTTAGCAATTTTTGACAGATCCAGAATCTCAAGTGCATGGAGAAGCTACTGGAGTCACTAGAAAAATCAGATCCAAAGCGGATTGGACAAAAAATGGCATTTTCTATGAAAACTGAGATCTATGTGCACCATACATAGCCTTGTGTGGCGCACATAGTAGTATATGTGGCGCATATATTTTAAAAATAGGAGAAAAATCAAAGATTTTCAGCAGAAACCCTAGATCCGACCCCGATCTAGGTAGATCAGACCCGAAAATAGGGTTTTGCTTCGTGGATTTGCATCCAACATATGAGAATAATTTTAAAGCTAAAATTATTTTAAATCCGGCATGTTTTAAGGCAAATCCAGGACACCCAAGGCATGGAAAGGCCTTAAATGCTACTGGAGTGGTCAGATTGGGAAGAAAACGGGTAAAAATCGGGAGAAAAATGGCTTTTTCTTTGAAATCTAGGGCTTATATGCGCAGTATATAGGCTTATGTGCCATACATGTGCTATATGTGGCGTACATAGGATTATATGCACAGCATATAGCCCCAAAATTTAACCAGAAATAAGAGAAAATGAAGGAAAAATGGGAGATTTACCTCTAGGTAGTAGGTCTTCTTCCTTGATCTTGCTTCTTTTTGCATTTTAAAAGTCTAACTAGGGTTAATTAGTCTCTAAATCCTTAGAATTCAATTAATTAAGTGTTTAATTAATTTTGTAGGAATTTTAGCAGAGTTTTAGGTTGCCTTAGAAGCAAATTCGCGATCCTTTCTTCAAACCCCAAGCTCTATATTTATAGAGCAATTTTTGGGCATGGAAATTTTGTAATTTTTGGCCCGGATTTGAAAAATTCAAAGGCTATGTGTGCCACACATAAGGCTATGTGTGCAGCACATACCCTATATGCTGCGCATATAGTGCTATATGCGCAGTATATAACCTTTAGACTTATCACGTGGGGCACACTATGGCCACATCGGGACGTGCGCCCCGTGCCCCATAAGCATCATTTGGTGAGCTAAGGCATTGTGCATTATGGATCACATCCCGTTTGGCCCCGAGAAGGCTCCCGACCAAACGTCTTTTTAAACTATATGCAGTGCACATAAGGCTATGCACGGTGCATATAGCGTTTTGCCTCATCCGGGAAAAACGGGATGTGAGCCATATGTCAACAAAGCGTCATTTGACATTCTAAGACATTCTCATGAAGAAAATTTTTCCAGATTCGATCCCGAAAAGGCTCCTGACCAAACGTCTTTTCCTTTCAAATAGTGCGTGCATGCACTATTCACCCCATGCGTATTTTGCCTCGTATGGGCAAAATGTAATGCATTCGACATGTCAAATATGTGTTATTTGACATTCTAATGCATTGGGCAATGCGGCTCACATCCTGTTTGGTCCCGAGAAGGCTCCTGACCAAATGTCTTTTTAGGCTATATGCGGTGCACATAAGGTTATATATGCAGCATATAGCATTTTGAACCTATGCTCTCCACCCCGTATGAGCGAAACGGAATGTATGCCATAAATCCAGGAATATGCAAACGACATTTTGAGTCACTTTGCAATTCAGCCCCGAACGACGAGTTTCCATTAATGGGCTCATTTTAGGGCCCGCGGCGCTATTTTGGCCTAAAAGTGGCATTTGGCATGCCAAAAGTCATGCCTCACACAGGAAATAGTGAAAATGTATTCTATGTGCATAGAACACTTGAATTAGGCTAAGTTAGGTGGTGGACCCCACTAGTACCTATGGTGGGCCCCACAGCACATGGGGCCTAAAAGGTGGCAAATAATATGTCAAGCGCTCTACCTTGCATTGGCATTAAGTGAAATGTGTTCTGTGTGTACAAAACACACAGAATGGGCTACAGTGGGTAGTGGGCCCCACCTGTGCCCCGGTGGGCTCCACAGTGCAGCGGACCCGAAATGTGGCATGTAGCATGCCAAGCGCTCTGTCATGAGTATAATGTATTACGTGTGTATAGAATACATGGAATAGGTCGATAGAGGTGGTGGGCCCCATCTATGCACTATTTGTGGTGAATAGTACTAAATACCCAAAATGCAATATTTTGCATTCTATAAGCTCTACCTCGCGTAGGCAGGAATAAAGTGTGTTTTGTATGCAAAGAACACTCAGAATAAGCCATTAAAGGTGGTGGGCCCCTCCAGCTACGATATGCCCTGTGCACCGGAATGCACAGGGGAAGCCATAAAGGCATATGTGCATAATTGGGGTCGATATCGAGAACTAATACCGATCTAAATTAATAGAAACCAAAAATTGCATGAGTGTGAAAAGTCAGGGTCAACATTTTACCCCCTGATCAGGACCATTTTGAGGCGACAAAAGTGTAAGTCGTCAAAATGAGATTTGATCATAACATGACTTTTCACAGGGAGTAGGAATGTACCTGACCGATGCTCTAGTCAAGGAGTAATGCTCCAGCAGAGGCTTGTGAGGGCGCTCACGTTGAGGCTTGAGTCCCAATTCTGCCACTGGGAGCTCAGTGCTTGGGCTGGAGGATCAAGGCTGATCTGCTGCTCATGCTGAGGCTTACAACCCAATTTTGCCACTAGGAATCCAATGCTCGGGCTGAGTGATCAAGGCTGATCTGTGGTCCTCAGTAGGACTGATGGCTTTGTTGCAAGCAAATCATCTGAAGTCGGCATTCAGATGCCTATGCATTAGGGTTTTGCAGTCGAAGGCTTGACTCTGTGATCTCTGCTGGATCGGGCGGTTCAACTGCAAAACCAGAGGTGACCGTCTGTTGGATCAGTGCTCGCGCCATCTAAAAATGTCAAATATCTCTAAAGTGGTATTTGGGATCCTTTGCTAGGGCTTTGACATTTTCTGGTCGACGATTTTGACTAGTACAATCCTAATTCTGTCACTGGGGGCCCGGCGTTCAGGCAATCCGATCAAGGCTGACTGGTGGTCATTGCCAGACCGATGGCTTTCTTGCAAGATTCATCATTTGAAGTCAGCATTCAGATGCCTATGGCTAGGGTTTTGAAGTCAAAGGCTTGACTCTATGATCTTTGCTGGATCGGGCGGTTCAACTGCGGAACCAGAGGTGATTGTCTGTTGGGTCGGGGTGATCAACCGTCAGATCTATTCTCGCACCATCAAATAAGTGTTGTCTATCTCCAAAGTTTGCATTTGGGATCCTCTGTCGAAATACAACACTGTCTGGTCAACGGCTTGACCAGAAGTTAAGGGTTTGACTATTTTTTATCATCTGCTTGATCAATTTCCTGTCTTCGCTAGACATGGGAATATAATTTATCAATGAAATTGGTATTGAAATGGTCTAGGAAAATACCTGAATTTTTAAGTATCAGTCTGCTATGTTTTGACTGATTTTTTGGATTTTTCAGATGCTACGGATCAAGACAATTAGGCTCGATGGAGCAACCGACCTCCAAAAATTCTGAAATTTTTACCAGAGGCCTAAATATTTATATGCATCTTAGTGGGAGGGTGGCACATATTAGCAGGTACTCCCAGAGGGTGGCGCATGTTAGCAAAATTTACTACGTGCAAAGTGCGTTCCCCTATGTGTGGCACACATAGCTTGGAATTTTTATATTTCTTGGCTTCCAATCTGAAAATTAGTTTGTTTCCCCCTAACAACTTGATTTTCTCTCAACCCCCAAACTGAAAATTTTGCATTTTTGTGAAAATGTCAAGTATTAGGATGTAACCGACCCCCGGGATCTGGAATCCATCCTAAGCTATGCTCTAAACGAGCATACAACCTGTCACAGCTACTTTGGGGCTTGTTTTGGTGATGCAATCGCTGAGACCTTTGCCATAGACTCCCATCGGTCCCGAGCTCCTCCCGAGAAGGTGAGTTTTCTGTGACTCGACTTGATTTTTTGATTTTTGTGGTTTTCTTAAAAATTAAGTTTAGGTCATTTTCCTTGCATTTTGGATGGTATTTGTCCTAAATTAGGTGCTAGGCTAGAGCTAGGCTTAGGTATACGCATGTTTTTCTGGACGGTTTGGTGAAAATTATGATTTTTGGTGCGGGTTTTGCTATGTGTAGTGCACATAGAACTATGTGTGTCACACATAATGCTATGTATGGCACACATAGAAGTGAAAATGGGCTAAAATGCACATTTTTCTATCATTTTTTGAGTGTTTAGGCATTTCAGGGATTCATAGGCATGAATAGGTGCATTTAGGGTTGAGGTAGAAGAGCTCTGAGCCTCTGAAAGTGTTGTGTGCATTCTGTAATTTAGTTTGAAAGCTAACCAAAATTCTGTGATTTGTAGAAGGAGCGAACAGTTGTTAGCAATGGCAGCATCCGAGGAGTCTTCGAGTGGTATTCTCAACTGCCTCAGAAGATTCACTTGAGAGTGGACCGTAGCTGCTCCGGTTCATATATTTCCTGCTTCACTAGTGTAGATAAGAGGTGTAACAGACTTGTCATCACTACTATGATTAAGCGGTGGATGGATTCCACCCACACCTTCCACTTGCTGGTAGGTGAGATTGCGATTACCCTAGGGTATTTGCTGGAATCACCAGGTTAGAGTGCACAGGACTGCCCATCCAATTTGATGCCAGGTTGACATCACCGTCCTGGTTGTACGGTGTAATATTTGACCTCCTAGGTGTGTCACCCAATGTGAGAGGAGGACATGCATTTCTTATGACTATCTCTCAGAAGCAGTGTTGGCGGAGAGACTTGGATGGACGATCTCTATAGGTCAGTATACCTACAGTTTTCTGTTGTATGTGCTGGGGTGTACTCTGTTCAATGATGCTTGAAACAACATTCATATATCAGTATTATGAGCCCTTCATGATTTGGAGTCTATCAGGTGATATGACTGGGCAGTACTGGTCTAGCCCATTTGATGCAGGGGTTGGACCTTTACAGTAGGCAGTGTAGAGATCGCTTCATTGGCTATTGGTAGGTTATAGAGGTAAGCAGAATTCTACTGATTCTGTTACTGTAGTGTTTATCTAAGTCTTGTTGACTGTGTATGTTGACCTTGCAGATCATGGTGTATGAGATCGGGCTATTGCCAGATCCCAAAATTCCATATGGAGTACCTCTTGGCTTTCCACACATGCAGGCATGGAGCATACCGCGACGGAGGCTCAATTACACGATGGATGAGTTGAGGGAGCACCTCAACAATTTGACCTAGGATCAGGTAAGAAGAAACAATTTAATTAGCATTAAACTGTACTAAACTGGTTTGAGAGATACCTGATTCTTGCTACTTTTTGGAATAGGTGTATCCTGATTCCTAGAGCAATATGTACCCAAGGCCGAAGTACTTGACTAGCTTAATGCATAAGGATGAACAGTACATGTTGTTAGAGAGTCCTAAAAGCAACTCTTTTATCTGGGCGAGCGCATTGTAGACTGGCATCTAGGGCCGAAGAGTTAAGTGGAGCCTGTTGCACCCCTGAGAGTGATGTTTTGGGCATCATGTACTGAGATTGACTCAGAAATAATTACTGCGTTGAATGGTATTCCCGAACAGGAACGTCTGTCTGACTCACCAATTGATTACCCCTCTTTCATCCAATTAAGGTTATTGGGACCTGTAGAGCTTTCCACATACAGAGGCCTTCATGATAGAGCTAGTGGGTTTAGTGTCAGACCCGATCTCTATGGCAGTTAAGGTAGGTGACATGGCTCATCAACTGTTGGTAGTTCTTGGGGCAGCGGTGCCTTGAAGAGGTCTCGAGACTCCAGACCTGATATGGTCCCACCAAGGCCAATGTCTGGCACTCTAGAGGTGCCTCTGGGGTATGAGCATCTAGCAGACTTTGTGGAAGGCCAACTGATGTAGCCATAGAACCCTATGATCTTCACTTGTGACGCAACTGGTCGTCCCTATGAAACCTCCTTCCCGATGCCAGCAAGGAATAAGATTGAGTTCGATCCTCTGAACACTACCCATGTGAGTATGCGTATTCTGTATTTGCTTGCATGTTCTATATTTGCTCTGAATTTAGCAGTCTTACATGCATTTGATCTGTGCATGTACTTAGGGATGCTATGGCTAATGCTTCAAGGCTATTGACAGGATTGCACCGCTATCATGCTTTAGAAATGCTGATTGGTCATGTGAGTACTTGTTATAAATGCGAGTGTCTGGATATGCATGGATGCATTACTTATATGCCTAGATGTTTGTGCTTACAGTCCAGTAGATAGGTGGAGTGAGAGGAGCATGATCGCTACGCTCGGATGATCGAGGAGATGGGCTAGGAGATTGTGCGACTGATGGTACGTCTGGAGCGCTACAACATCGAGGTTCCAGACAGTCCTAGCCATGATGATGACAACTCAGGGGAAGACGATGCTTAGGGAAGATGTGACATCTGACCCTCATATACATGATGTCAGAGTTCTGTAGATTCTATATTAGAATAAGATAGTGTGTTACAGTCTGGCAATGCATGCCTAGTACGCTAAGGTTGTTGTGTACCAACTATGAAAATAGATAAATGCTTGTACTGTGTATCTTTTAGACTAATTAATGGAATCCAATGCCCTTTTGCTGCTATATATATCTCATGCCTTATGTTTTACTACCAAAACATAATTCACTTGCTTTTCTATGCTGAAAATAAATATACAATGACTCAGCAATCAATGTCTGCTTTCCACGCTCTTTCCCGCCGCTGGGGTAATGATGAGTAGAGTTGATTAGGTGAGATTGGACTTCAATACTTAAGAACCTTTCAGCAAATTGTGATTAACAATGCTTTCTTACATGTTGCTATTTGATTCTGGGATCCGGTAGTCCATGTGTTCCGGTTCGGACATGTTGAGCTGTGTATGATGTACGAGGAGTTTGCTACTATCCTCGGAGTCAC
>CANYBF010878400.1:0-17709 GCA_948192965.1 Dalechampia spathulata
ACAACCACCATTAGGCTTAGAGTGTGTCCCCATACGACGTATTCACGATGTATCCCTGACGGTACAGACACTGGTCTTCATTTGGGGGCCGCTGTTTGTGTCGTGGGAGCATGTCCTCCTGGGTATGGGCTGGGTGTGACACCTTGGGAGTTAGAAGCATCTACATTATCACTCCAATGCATCTTCCTAATAAAGCATCTATTGGTAGCATGCCCTTTTTTGTTACAATAATGACATATAATATTTCTAAATCTAGAATGATTGTGCACATTTTTCCTTTTTGATGCATGTGAATGATTGTGATTATGTGAACAAGAATATTAACAGTGGTGCACCTTATTAGCATGCCTATGTGCTTTATGAGTCTTAAGATGAATATGTTTCCTTTTTAAATCATTTGAAGGTTGTTTTAAGGTAGAGGCTTTAACAAAAACTGTTCCTTTAGAGGTGTAGGAGGAGTTTTGATTGAATCCAAGACTCTCTTTATTACCACTAAGTTTTTGGTGTTTCAAAATAGTATCTATTTTAACCTCACCTTATTCAAATCTAGATAAATTATCTTTCAACAAATCCTTTTCCTTTGAAAGCTTATCATTTTCATCTTTTAAAATTTTATTTTCCTTTTCAAGACTCTCAAGTTTTGTTTTACAAGAATCAAATTCATTTTGTAAAACATCTTTATCCTTAACCATGCATGCATGCTTATTCTTAAGTGATTTATGTTTTTCAATCAAAAGATCATACTTTTCCAATAATGCTTCAATGCACCACAATCATCATCATCATTAAGCTCATCATTACTATAATAAGATTGAGATCATGTTGTTACCTCATCCTTTTCCTCTTCATTTAGGAATGCCATGAAGCATAGATTGGTTGCTCCTTCATCCTCGGACATCTCCTCATTTGAATCGGTGTCATCATCCCATGTAGCCTTTAATGCCTTCTTTTTGAAGGGCTTGGAAGGCTTGTTGAGAAGAGGACATTCATTCCTTATATGTCCCGGTTTGTTTCATTCAAAACAAACAGTTTGATTCCTCCTTGGATTATCTCTTCGATTGGAATCCCTTCGATTGAAATCCCTTCTTTGCTTGAATGGCTTCTTGCCATCCCTTTCTTACTTCTTCTTCTTCATGAGGAAATTTTTGACACGTTTGGAGAGAAGAGCCATTTCATCTTCAATATCCCCTTCACTTATGGAAGAGGAATCTTCCTCTTTTGTAGCTTTAAGTGCAATCCCTCTTCTCTTATCTTCCTCTACCCCTTGCCTAAGGGTAATCTCATGTGTAAGAAGCTTCCCTAGAAGCACATTGGTAGACAGCATAACCAAATTGTTTGCTTCTTCGATTGATGTCACCCAAGTCTCCCAATCCTTCTTTGGTAACACTCGCAAGATCTTGTTGTTGATATCTTCTTTTTGATACATCTTACCAAGTTTCATCAATCCATTCGTGATCACCATGAGTCGATTATACATCTTAGAGATTGACTCATTTACCTTCATCTTGAATAGCTCATATTCATAAGTCAGCAACTAAATCTTTTTGTTCCGTACTTGGTTAGTTCCTTCGTGATGATTTTCCAAGGCAATCCATACTTTCCTTATCGTAACACAATGAGATATTCTACCAAATTCTTCACGACTTATGGCACAATAGAGAATGTTCATTGTCTTTTTATTCTGGCAATTTGCATTCATTTCTTCTACCATCCAATCATCTCTATCTTTAAGTGAGATGATGCCATCAATTGTGATTGTGGGAGGTGAGTACTCTTTCCTCAGTAAATCGTACAACTCAATTCCGCTGCTATCCAAGAATACTTCCATTTGATGCTTCCAATACAGATAATCTGTCCTATCGAAGTATGGGGGTCTTGTATGTGATTGACTTTCAATGGTTGCCATAGGAGCTTTAGCTCAAGAATTTTACTTCTTCCAACAATGAGTACCAAATTCTCTGATACCAAATGAAATTCCTCCTACGGATGGCAACATGTGCGATTTATAGTGGTTCGGCCAAACTCTTACCTACGTCTACTTTCTCCTAAGTCTCAACTTAGGGTTCCACTAAAATCAATTAATTACAATCAACAAGGATTCCCAAATGAATCCAATATCCTAGTGTTTTCAAGGCTTACACTCGAACCTTTACAATATCAATCTCACAATCTACTCAAATACAAATTAATCCCCAAGGATTAATCACACACCAATCCCCAAAATAATAAAACCTAATCTCTAGGTTATAGGAATACAAACAAGAAAGTATTTGAGGAATACAAGCAAAAACTTACTTGGAACAGATGAATCTTGCTAAAGGAAAATAGCTCTGCAAAGTTTTGAATGTTAGCAAATGAAAGTAGTGAAAGTTCTACCAAAAACTAACCGTTTGACAGACTTAAAAGTCTGTTTTATAAATCGCGTACGGCCGTACTATTTTCATACGCTCATACGGATTCAAATATATCTGTTAGAAAAAGAGAGGGAAAGGTAGTACGGTCGTATCATCACTTGGTACGCATGTACCAAACCAAGTTTCCTGACAAAGCCATTTTCTTGCGAGTTTGCGTACGGCCGTACTACCCAATTGTACGCCCGTATTGAAACAGATTTCCTGACAAACCATTTTCCTGCGAGTTCGCGTACGACCGTACCATCCAATGGTACACCCGTACCAAACTCTATAATCTAGTACTCACTAGGTATGGCCAGTCGTATGGCCGTACCACTCAACAACAACATTTGGTACGCCCGTACCAACCCATAAAATATTATGGAAAATTACAAATAACTTAAATTGACTCATACATGACTCATACATCAAAACCTAGGGTCTAATAAATATATTTGATGATTTTTTAGAAATTAAATTTATAAAGTAATTTATAAATTTAACAATTAACAATTTCAAAATTTAGTTCATTAAAACTAAAGATTTAAAGATTTAATTTTTTAATATCTAATTTTTAATCTAACCAAAGTTTATTAAATCAATTTCCCTAAAAAAATCTCTCTAATATTTGACGAACAATATAATATTATTTATTTATTTTTAATTAAACACCTACTTTCATATTTTAAAAAGATAATTATCTAAAAAATTAAATAATTCATATCTAATAACTAAAAAATAAATAGATATTTTTAGAATCTATATTTATCATTATATTTTATTTTAACACTTCAATTTTCAATTTTATTATTTTAAGACCTTAATTTGTAAATATTTTCAAACATTACTCCATTTTTATTTAAAGAGGATATGACACAAGTATAAAAAATGTTTCATTTTAATATTATGAAATTTAATCTTTATTAAACATATGTTAATCCATACTTGTCATTTTTTAAAATTAGAGTTTCTTATAAAATATTTTATCTCATAAATTAGTAAAGTAAAAAATTTTAATGAATTATTTATATTTTTTATTTTTCTTATTTAGCTCATTTTTTATTTTTTTTATTTTAGTAGCGACTAAACTCATGAAGATTAATTATCTTATTTTTTTTGTATATTTTGTGTACTAACCATATAATACCAAACTTTGAATTTAGACATTGATAACAATAAAAAAAATGAAAAATAAAGAACAACATTTTTATCTTCCACAACTATAATTCTTAATAAATATCATTTGTATTGCAACTTAAAGGTGCTCCACATGATATTATAAAATGAAAATATCCTATTTTTGAAAAAAATATCATCTCAAATGATGAAAGATACATTTTTATTTTAAGATAATATTTTCTTAATATTTTATCATTCTATCTAATATTTTATTTACATTAGATTTGCTATATAAGTTGTTTATTCATATTAGAATTATACTGAATGTATAGATGGTACATATGTAGTAGCATTATAAAAAAAATAAAGAGAGTATACATATTTCAATGTGCCATTTATATGAGATTTTGATGTGTTTTACCTTTACGTTAAATGGTTGGGAAGAGTTAACTCATTATACTCATATTTTTCTTCATGTAATTAAAATGCTAGAAATGAAATTTCCTCTACCACTAGAAGGCATATGTAAATATCTTATAGTCCCTAATAATATTATGATACATTTATGTCATATTATTTTTATATTTTTATTAACATTTAATCAGGTAGAGACTACATAGTGAACAAAGGATATCTTGATAGAAAAAGTCATATGATATTATACTTAAAATTAAGGTATCATTAATATTAGTTTCAACAAAAATTTCCATAAAATTTTCAAGAAGTGTTTAATGATACATACTTATCCCTAGGAAGTTGCATTGATAGGTTTTTGGTTGTTTTGAAGCAAAGAAGAAAAATCTTTAATATAATACCTCAGTTTAGTGTTGAGATATAAATAAAAGTCATAATTGCAACTTTTACACTACATAACTATACTACTATACTAATCAAAATATATGATATTTCAAGTTTTTGAATATTTTTTTAAATTTTATCCCTTTTGAAGAACTACCACATATACATGCTACTTCCATGAGTGATGAAAAATATAAAAAAAATTAAACTAATGAAAAATGTTTTGTGAAAATATTGCCTATGGCATGCTCAACATCACTGAATTTAATTTAGTTTAATGTTATATTCATTTTTATTATATAAATCAATTAAGTAAAACAATATCAACTCATTTTTTAAAACAAAAATAATATAAGTTAGTATAATTTCTAGAATTTAAGATCATTTATTTTTTAAATCATTTAATACAAACAAGTAAAATACATGTTTTCCATAAATAGTTATGTATAAAACATAGTTTAAATGAATAAATACACTTGTTCTAAGTTGAAGTTGTTTTTACAAATTTCAAAAACTATGTATTAACAATATCAATTGCTATTAGTTTATGATACTTTATATATATATATATATATATATATATATATATATATATATTAATAATTTATAATTGTTGATTAATTTATCTTATATGCATGATTTATTAATTTATCTTATATACATGATTTAATAGCATGTCACACATTGAAAACATTGTATGCTTATCTTAAATATATTTATATAAATACATACTACATTTAATATATATATATATATATATATATATATATATATATATAGTCCCATTCAAAATTATATTTAACGAAAAATGGATTTACATTTAGCAATTATTTTTATCAAACATATCAACTTTAAACAATTATATAAACAATTAAATATATTCAATTAATACTAAACGATCAGCTAATTAATAAAATAACTAACAATAAGTAAAAATACAATCTAAATAATTAAAATTATCAAACAAGGCCTTAAGAATAATATTTTGATTTAATGGAAATATATACTAAACACAACTCTAAGAATTGTTCCTAAACAAAGCCTATCAGACGTTTTTACTTATAACATGTTTTGAAGAATTCTTAACTTTCATTTTCATAATAATTAATTACTATTACTCAAGTAAAATAATAATTTCAAAATAATGTGGTATCAATAAGTGGGTTAGATTTTAAATGTATATAAATCATGTTGAACTTTATTTATATACGTAAAAATTACCTTTTTGTATTTTAATTTTTGAATTTTTTCTATTTTAGTGTGTAAACTTTGTTTTCTAATCAAATATTTAATATTTATATTTTATTTTCCAGTGAACTTAGCATAAAAAATAAATAAAATAATAATATTAATGATAATATTATTTTTTTATAGGTTTAATTTTAGATCTTCATAAACTCTAATTAAAAAATGTATTCACGTGAATATAACCTACATAAAAAATATATATATACATTCTTACCAATTTTTTAAAAATAGATAGTAATATAAACCCTAATTTGGAGAGTAAATATTGAAAAAGAAGAAAAAAAAGAGTTAACTCATTGAAATTTAATCATAAATATCAATTTGATATTAAATATGATGATTTATATACTTGATTAAAATAAAAAGGATTTAAACATCAAAATAAAAAATCCAAAAATCTAAACTTTTAAATAGAAATTTTACGTGTAAATATTAAACTCATCTAAAATCCCAGGTAAGGAGACAACACAAGAATTATAAAGAAGAGAAAATGAACACAAGAAATTTATAGTGGTTCGGCCAATAAATGCATACATTCACTTACCTAAGCAAATAATTTAGGTTTCTACTAATCTTTCAACAAAGATTACAACACTAGAATCACCATTCTAGTAACACTCAAGTGTTTTCCCAGGGCTCATACTAAACCCTTACAACAAGTGTTTTCCCAAGGCTCATACTAAACCTTACTCAATCACAATCCTTTCCTATCTCTCAAAACATAACCCAAGAGAAAACAAGAAGGATTGAAAACCCAGAAACCCTTTTCAAAGGATTTATAACTCAAGAAATCAAGAAATACATAAATCATACAAGAATATATTTAATAAAGAAATGATGATCAAATATTGATTTCTTACCTTCAATAAGGTTAATCCACACTGATATAAGTTATTCCTTGCTCATATAACCGTTGGGGATACAATCAATGCAAAAAAGAGTCATTTTTTAATATTTTAAAAAATGCTAAAAATATGTATTTGGAGTTGTATGGCCGTACGTGTTCACGTACCCTTATACGGTACCATAAAATTGACCCTAAAATGAGTTAGTAGCATCTGTACGGCTGTGCCACCAAATGGTACACCCATACCAAACCTTTTGCTAAATTTACAAACTTGTACGACCGTACAACCTAGGAAACCAAATGGTACCCTCGTACCTTGACACATACACTTGTACCAAGCTAAAATCATTCAAAACCAAGACTAAAAACCCCAAGGTTCAACAATCTCCCTATAAACAAAGTTTGTTAATATCAAAACTAAGATTAAGAACTTCCAAGGTTCAACAATCTCTCCCTTTTTGATATTGACAAAGCCTAAATTTTTTTTAATCAAATCTAGCTCCCCCTAACAAATTGCAACCTTGCAATTCATACTCAATGCAAATTTATTTAAAAAATGCATATAAATCTATTTTCACAAATCCATTTTCACTATACTTTTCCTCATTTGACTACATCAAAAAGAAAATAAGTCAAAATCAATCATTAAAGTATGTTTTCATGCATATGTTCAAAATTCACATTTTAAAATAAAAACAAAATCAACATTCATAATGTCAACACATTTAACAATCATATCACAAAAACATAAAGCTCTAAAACTCCTTCTAAGTAATTGCATAGTCTCATTCTTCAATTCACCAATGCAAAATAGACTTCATTTTGTTGCTTGACTATCCATCCAATCTCATCTTGTGAATTTCAAGCAAACCTACAAAATAACTTCATTTAACTTTTGATACCCAAATGTATTTGACTTCATGAGGGTTAGTTTCACATTAGTATTTTAGAATATATCCCAAGTGGCTTAACCTTATAAAATACTTATAATTAAAATATCCAAACTTGTCATAATAATGGCAATGACCAAGGAAGGGTTTAGACTTTCAACTTCTTGGCCTATAAAAATGAAATTTCCTTTGTTCATTTTTCATGTCATATCAAATTTTGACATTTGAATGCAAACACACATTTTTTGGCTTTGCATTGAAATATTTTACCCCATAATTGCAATTCTTATACAATTGACTTCTAATTAAGGTCTTAAACCTTTTAGTGTTAGAGTTTTCAACTCCTTTACTTTCATTTCTCTTGGCAACCTTCTTAGAAGTAGCTTTGAGAAATTTAGGGTCTTTTGATGAAGAATGAATGTTTTCTTCAAAACCAATACCTTTCTTATCAAATTTAAGCTTTTGGAATTTAAGAATACTATCAATTTTAATGTCACCTTTTTCAAATTTTGAAAGGTTTTCTTTTAAAAGCTCATTTTCTCTCTTCAAATTCTCATTTTTCAAATACAAATCTTCATTTTAATTTTTCAAGGATTCATTTAATATTGAAAATTTTGAAACATTTTCAAATGAGTTTTGAAAATCCTTTTTAGAAGAACTTAAAGCATCTACTTCCATTTTCAAGTAATTAATCTTATTTATCAAAGCTAAGTTTTTTAATTTAAAAACTTTATTTTCCTTAGCCAATTGCTCATATTTGATAAGAAGTTCTTCTAAGACACTTTCCTCATCGTCAAACTCAGTATTAAGAGATTGGTTAGAGGTGCTTACATCATTAAGAGCTTCTTCATCCTATATTGCCATGAAGGATAGTCTAGCAACATGCTCTCTAACTAAGATTTCATCATCCAATTCGCTCTCATCATCCCAAGTAGCTTTGAAAGATTTCTTCTTGGATGGCTTAGATGGTCTCCTCAATCTAGGATATTCACTCTTCACATATCCTTTACTTATAGATGCTTCTTTTCCTCTTCCAACACCTTGCTTTAAGGTGATCTCATGAGTAAGAAGCTTTTCTAAAAGCATATCGGTAGAAAGCATTGATAGATCATTTGTTTCCGTAATTGCAATCACCCTTACTTCCCAATTCTTCTTTGAAAGAACTCTAAGAATTTTGTTATTGATATCTTCTCTAAGTCTTCCCAAGCTTCATTAAACTATTGATAATCACCATGAGCCTATTGTACATCTTTGATACACTCTCATTTTACCTCATAGTAAACACTCATATTCACGAGTCAAAAATTGAAGCTTCTTAATCTTCACTTGATTTATGCCCTCATGATGTGTTTCTAAAGCATCCCAAATTTGTTTGGTGGTCATGTAATGAGACACTCTCCCATACTCTTTTCTACTAATGGTATAATACAATACATTCATAGCCTTTTTATTTATAGCATTGGCCTTCTTCTCTTTGCTATTCCTCTTATCCTTAGGCTTCAATGTAGAAATGCCTTCAATAATAGTTGTAGGAGGATTATAATCTTTGCCAATGAAGTTCCATAAATTAACTCCATCACTCTCCAAAAATATCTCCATTCGATGTTTCCAATAAGAATAATCCATACCATTAAAGAAAGGAGGTCTTGTGAAAAATTAACTCTCTAAATAATGTGTTACTATTTGATCTTAACTCTAAGAATGTTAATTATTGAAAGATAGAGCCCAAGCTCTGATACCAAATGAAATCCCAAGTAAGGAGGCAACATAAGAATTATAGAGAGGAGAAAATGAACATAAGAAATTTATAGTGGTTTGGCTAATAAATGCCTACATCTACTTACCCAAGCAAACAACTTAGGTTTCTACTAATCTTTCAATAAAGATTACAACACTAGAATCACCATTCTAGTAATACTCAAGTGTTTTCCCAAGGCTCATACTAAACCCTTACAATAAGTATTTTCCCAAGGCTCACACTAAACCTTACTCAATCATAATCCCTTTCTATCTCTCAAAACATAACCCAAGAGAAAACAATAAGGATTGGAAACCTAGAAACCCTTTTTAAAGGATTTACAACTCAAGAAATCAAGAAATAAAAAAATCACACAAGAATGTATTTAATAAAGAAATTGATGATCAAAGATTGATTTCCTACCTTTAATAAGGTTAATCCATACTTATATAAGTTATTCCTTACTCATATAATCATTGGAGATGTAATCAATGCAAAAAAGAGCCATTTTATAACATTTTAAAAAATGCTGAAAATATGTATTTGGAGTTATATGATCATACATGTTTGCGTACCCCCGTATGGTAACATAAAATTGACCATAAAATGAGTTAGTAGCATCTATACAGCCTTACCACCAAATGGTATGCCTGTACTAAACTTTTTGCCAAATTTACAACCCTGTACAACCTTCTTATACGCCCGTACTACCTAGGAAACTAAATGGTACACCCGTACTTTGACATGTACACCCGTACCAAGCTAAAATCATTCAAAACCAAGACTAAAAACCCCAAGGTTCAACAATCTCCCTATAAACAAAGTTTGTTAACATCAAAACTAAGATTAAGGACCCCCAAAGTCCAACATCATCATATGATATTGTTAGCCTTAAGATTTTGATGTATGTATTTTGTAAAATCAATTTAAGTTAATTTGAATTTAAAATGTTGATTTTGATATTGGTACGGGCGTATGGGATTTTATATGGGCATACACATTGGTATTTTGAATGGTACGGACATACGGTTGACCGTACAAAGCCTATTTGCATTTTTGTATACGGTACAGGCATACTAGTTTTGGTACAGTCATACCATATTTTGTGTATTGTTGAATAAACTTGTTAAGAGCTAGGTATGGGTGTACTAACTTTATAGTATGGGCATACTAACCATTCGACCTAAATTTGAATTATGTTTTTAAAAGCGGTACGGGCGTATGGGTATCAGTACGACCATAAGCGCATTTACAGAAAGATTTTAAATGCTTTCTAATGGATCTATTTAAATAAATTGAAAGTGATATTGCATTTCTAACATCTATATTCTCTGTGCAGAGCCTTTTGATTATTGAGATATGCTTTCTTAAGTAAGTAATCTTGTTAGATACTTAATCTTACTTGCATTGTGATTAAAACTCTTTTATTCTTTCTCTTTCATAACCTAAGCTTTTGATATTGTAATCTTGGGTTGGTGTGTGATTAATGTTGGGGCATTATTCTTGTAATTAACAGTTGATTACTATGAGTTTGATTGTTATTGTAAAGGTTTGAGTATGAGCCTTGAAAACACTAGGGTTTGAATTCTTGATTGAAGAATTCATTTGTGTATTGTGTATTAATTTTAGTGGAACCCTAAGTTGAGACTTAGGAGAAGTGGACATAGACAAAGAGTTATGCCAAACCATTATAACGTGTACCTTGCAGTAGTGCCATACTTCTATGGACTTTCATTTGGTATCAGAGCATTGATGCTCATTGTTGATTAGAATTAACATTCTAGAGCTAAAGATCCACGGTAGCTTAAGGTATTGAAAGTCAATCCTATACGAGGCCATCCTTCTTTGATGGCACAGATTACCCATATTGGAAGCATAGAATGGAAGTCTTCTTGGAGAGTGATGGAGTAGACTTATTTGACTTGATTGAGAATGAGTTTTCTTCACCAATAATCATAAATGAAGGAGTCACAACTCTTAAGCTTAAGGCAACTTGGACTATAAAGGAATTCAAGGAAAATGCATAGAATAAGAAAGCAATGAATATGATATAATGTGCAATTAGTCATGAGGAATACAAATGTGTTTCATATTACGTTATGGATAAATAAATTTAGGGTGCCTTGGAGACTCACCATGAAGGAACAAATCAAGTGAGAACCAAGAAGGTGCAGCTTCTAACTCATCAATATGAGTTATTCACAATGAAGGCAAATGAAAGCATATCGGAGATGTACAATCGCCTTATTATGATCACTAATGGGTTGATGAAGTTGGGCAAGATATACCAAAAAGAAGACATTAACAATAAGATCTTATGTGTATTGCCAAAGAAGGATTGAGAGGCTAGAGTAACCTCAATTGAAGAAGCTAATGATTTGTCAGTTTTATCAATTGATATGTTACTTGGCAAGCTTCTTACCCATGAGATTACTCTCAAGCAAGGGATTGAGGAAGTGTTGACCCTGACTTTTCACCCATGTGCATAATTTTAGGTTTTTATCAATTCAGCTTGGTACAAGTCCCCGATGTCAACCTCAATTTTCACTCACGTCTTTTAATGTCCTCTGAGTGTTTTAGGCATGCGGAGCATGTTACATTTTGCTCGTGGAAGGTGAAGTGCATAACATGCAAAATGCTATGTGTTTAGCATGTAACACTACATGCTCAACATATAACAAAAAAAGACATTTGGTTAGGAGCCCTCTCAGGATCAAATCTAACATGTTCTATATCATACAATGTCTTAGAACATAAAATGATACTTGTTGGGCATGGGGCATACATCCCAATGTGCTTATAGTAGGCCCCATGTAATGGGTTAAAATGCCATATGCATGGCATGTAGCACCACATACCACATATATAGGCTATGTGTTGTGCACATAGCACTACATGTTGTGCACATAGCTAAAAAATTTTCAAATGCCACATTGCTAATATGATTTCCCAAACCCTAACACCTTCCACTATAAATATAACACTTGGGTTCATGAAAAATGGTCTAAAAAATTGTGAAAAATGGTCAAATTTTGCCAAAATTCATACTCTTAATTCAACACTTAATTAAATAATTTTTTTAGGATTTAGAGACTAATTAACACTAGTTAGGCTCCTAAACACATTTGGAAATCAAGATCTACAAGGAAAACCTACTGTGGTGAGTTAAATGCTTATTTACTCTTTATTTTCTTCTTGTTTTTGCTTGGATCTATGATTTTAGGTTGATTTTTGGATGATTGCCTTCAATATTGCTTGTTTGATGATTGTTAATGCTTATTTGTAATCTAAACAACTCTTTTCTACCTTAGATCTGCCTAGATCTAAGTTAGATCTTGGGTTTTTACTTAAAAACTTCATTTTCCTATATTTCTGCATACTATATGCACTACATATAGTGCTATGTGCATAGCACATAACCTATATACTATGCATATAGTTGAAGGTGCTACACACATAGCCTTCTATTTTTCCAGAAAATCTTAATTTTCTTTCATTTTTGCTAGTTTCTTCACCCGATCTGATGAATCTAATAACATTAAAGGCTTACCCATGCTTTTAGTGTTCTAGATCTATCAAATATTGTCTAGATCTAATTAATTTTAGTCTTAAAATTAATTATTCAAATTAAGTGCTTATTTAATTCATTTGCTTGCAATTCAGACATTTATTCATGCTCAAATGACATAACATGCTTTGTTAAAGTTGCTAGGATTTGTCTATAGATTGTGTTTCTGTAAAGAAACTAGACTTTTGATGAAATTTCTCTGCTACATGCACAACACGTAGCACTATATGCGCAACATGTAGGCTATATACTGCGCATATAGCATTACATGCTATGAATATAACCTGTAAAATTTCTAAAAAATTGCATTTTCACTCAATTTTAGTCCCGATTTCATGATTCCAGCAACATTTGATGCTTAACAGTAGCCCTAATGTATTAGATCTATAATAAATCAATCATATTTAATTAATTTTGGCCTCAAAATTAATTTTTCTTGATTAAATGCTTATTTAACTAGTATAATTGTGATTTTCGATAGGATTGGCTCCGGTTTGTTGAGTTGTTATCTCCAATTGCTGTTTGTGTGATGTTAGCGACTCCCATTTGATATGCCATGATCGATTGAAAACAAATTTGCCTAAAATTATTCATATTTATTGAATTTTCATGATTCGACTCTTGTTAATTTGCATGATTGTTGCCATATAATTAATCAAACTTTGGATCTTGATTCATGCTTTCATATGGCATAGAATTAGTCAAATAAGTCCTAAATTTCATTTGCTACTAATGAACTTATTTGTTTATTTGCATTTTTCACTCATGCATTTTTGGCTCGTGCTACCTGAGGTGGAAATTTTCTCGAGGAGGCGAAGACATTACTTAATGTCTCGGATTATTGTATCAACCAAGATTTTATGTAATAGGATAGTATTATCCCCTATTTAGTGTAATTTAGCTTTAAATTCCCCCGTGTATCCTTTATTTCCTCGATTCCTTTCATCGACCTTTCAAGAATTTTATTCCGTGGATGGTTTTATTATATTTGCTAAAATATATATGCCATATCATGTCACATACCATGTCACATGCCACATCACATACTTCTATGTTATGCCATGCATATGTCATGCCATAACATATATTATCTCGTATGCTAATACGATCCAAATATGCTAATCTGCCATGCCATAAATGTTATTCTTCATGTTATATGCCAATATACCATGCCAACTTGCCATGTCATATGCCATTATGCTATGTCAGTATGCCATGCCATGTCACATGCCATGTTGTATGCCACGTCATATGCCATGTCAAATACCAATGCACACTTACATCACTATACCATGTTGTATGCCATGTCACATGCCATATCGAATACCAATTCACACATACATTGCTATGCCATGTCGTATGCCACGTCATATTCCATGTTGAATACTAATTCACATATACATCACTATGCCATATCATTCATATACCATGTCATTTTACCATATCATTATTTATGCCATATCATGCATATGCCATATCATTTTATTATGTCATCGCTTCATATGTCATGTATATACCATATCATCCAAATGCCATATAGCATTATATGTCATTCTATGTGCAACTATGCTACACCAAATCGCATGTCGTGCTGTATGCTTACTTATACACATGCTTGATCGTCTGCTTAGGATAATTAACTCCAACTATAATGGTAAAATTGATCTTGGAAACTTATAAAAATAGATCTTTACCACTCAAACCTATCTTTGAAAGGTTTAACTTAGCACTCATGCTATGGATCGGTTGAACCAATCTGGAACCATCTGGTGGTGACTCTATTGTGACTCTTTTGAGTCCATATCATTCCTTAAGGTTGCCCCTCGAGAAGTCCATGCTTTCATTCCAAGTGCATCCTTGATCCATGAGCCTTACAAGCCTTGGTTTGAATGGTGGTAGAAATTGACGCTCATAGTGGCGACTCCACTAGGGATCCACGATGAAAGAGTTGTGGCATTTAAGAGTTTCCATATCAATTTTCTCTTCATAGTCAGATTAATTGTATGCATCATAACACAGTATTGAGTCTGTATACACCACCCTTATCCCGTATCAAGCCGATGATTATGGATGAGTGAGTACCCTGAACTCCATTCGACTCCTTAAAAAAGTAAATCTACCTTCACCACTCACTGCCTTGTACTGATGACCGTTGATGATTCTTGATGGATAAATGATTCCCTTCAGTTGGATAAGTTATGAACGCCGTGGCAGGGGACCTTAGCCTATTCTTACCAGACTAAAGCTTATATAGTTAACCTAGCAACATTCCAAACTAGGACCCCTCATTGCATGCTATGTGGATCAATGTCTTATCATATCAATGGATTTGCCTAAAGTCGGCCTATTTTCCCTTTCTTATATTGCTCTGCTAAGAGTTAGAATCCTTTTATGATTCTGTATGGTTGCACACCTCATGCTTATTCCACAGGCATTCTCTTATCATAACAATATGATCATGCCTGTATTGCTCTACTAAGAGTTGGAATCCTTTCATAATTCTATATGGTTGCATGACCTCATGCCTATTCCATAGGTATACTCTTATCATAATAATATGATCATGTCTGTATTTCTCTGCTAAGAGTCAGAATCCTTTCATATTTCTGTATGGTTGCACACCTCATGCCTATTCCATGAGCATATTCTTATTATACTAATATGATCATGCCCGTATTGCTTTGCTAAGGGTCAGAATCTTTTCATGATTCTATATGGTTGCACACCTCATACCTATTCCACGGGCATACTCTTATCATAACAATATGATCATGTCCGTATTGCTCTACTAAGGGTCAAAATCCTTTCATGATTCTGTATGGTTGCATACCTCATGCCTATTCCACGAGCATACTCTTATCATAACAATATGAACATGTTTATATTGCTCTGCTAAGAGTCAGAATCCTTTCCTGATTCTATATGGTTGCATAACCTCATGCCCATTCCATTGGCATTCTCTTATCATAGCAATATGACTAGGTTAAAATGTTGTCAAGTTTTTACCATAATCTCTCATATGATAGGGCAACGATCATCCCTTTTGCTTACCTTATTGAGAGCATCATGCCTCGTGGAGATATTGAATTGAACGATTCTTGTAGAAGTATAAGGGCAGCAGGGAGCACTGCCATGTGCTACATGTTTGCTAACCATTTTTGTTTTCTGTCCAAACACGCATACATGCATACTCATGCAATTTTCTCTAATAAATTTCCTTTTGTAGCCATAATGCTAGATGTTTCCTAGCATAGGTCATGCATACATCCTACATAATGCATCACGTGCATCTAATGCATACACATGCTAATCAAACTTATTTCACAGCCATAACGTCGGATGTTTCCTAGCATAGGTCATACATACATCCTATGTACCACATCACATGCACTATACGTAATACCATATGCATACTCATGCATCCACATGCATCCACGCTGACTCTCTCTATCATGCATAGACCATATCAGACTCATAGTTAGCTAGAAATGTTGCATCAACATTAGATACTCCTGCCTCAATGTTAGATGAGGCGTCACTTACTGTAGTGTAGAAGCTCATCGATCAGTCTATGACCAAGCTCCTGAACAATGACTTTAAGACCCTCCTGCAATAGCAGATTCAGGAGGCTCTTAGTTCTAGAGATTTCATCACCCTACCAGCTCCTATGAAGAAAAAGGGGAAAGGCATCAACCTGTATGATATCGAGACTAATGATGAGGTCTCACTTCATATGCATGATGTTCACAAGTCTGAGACCTCTATCTTAGAGTAGAAGATATAATAGCTACAGTCTATCATGAAGACTAAGGGCATGGGGTCTGATCTCGACTTTGATGGGTTCTCAGTTCGGGCTATTAAGGGGCTACCTACTAAGTTCAAGCTCCCGATGTTCCTAAGTACAGTAGAGTTGGGGACCCAAAGAATCATCTCAAGACTTACACTATGATGATAAGCACTACAGACCTGTTGGATGATTAGATAGTCTAATTCTTCTTCATTTTGCTAGAAGGACCAGCGCTGGTCTGGTATCATAGTCTGAATAAGGCAACCATGGTCGAGTGGAAGCCTCTTTGTACTAATTTTTGTAAATAGTATGGGTTCAAATCCTGATTTGATGTAACTCTGATGGATCTTAAAATGGTTAAGTAAAAACCTAATCATGGACTTCTTTAATCGATGGATGGATAAAGTTGCATTGGTCAAACAGAAACCATCTGAGTTGGATATGATTAACAAGCTTCTTATGGGGTTGCTGCCACTCTAACAGGATAAGCTAAAACATCAGACATTTCACACCTTCGAGGACATCTACTCTATCGGCCAATGGATTGAGCAAACGAAGGGTAAGAAAAAGGAGCCTTCCTTCCTTAAACCTAAAACCGCCACATAAACTCAAACATAGTAGAAGCCTTACTACATCAATACCCTATAAACACCAAATCCCATACTCCAAAACACTACTCCATCCTAGAGGTTCTCGAATCTTGGAATGCCGCTTTCCAAGGTTTTTAGACATCTCCTCAAAGCCAAACTCATCAAGCCACTTGAGCCAAACTTCAAAACACCACCCCAGCCTCAATGGATACCAAAACCTATTACCATTATCACCAACATCATGGCCATAACACTAATGACAGCCACTCCCTTAGGTGACCTCATTGACTCTAGTGAACTTGAAAACCCCAAGAAATCCAAACCATCAACTAAAATAAACCCATTGCTTAACTACTATAAAACCAACCTGTGAGCTTTGTTTCTATTAATCCAATTGAATTAATTTGAAAACTAGGAAATAAAACTTAGGTTTTCCAGAGTTGAAAACGACCTTAGTTTCTTCAGAGTATGGGTTCGGGATTTTCAAATTTATTTGTATTCCATCTTAATATGCTCATTTGTTTAAATTTAATGAAAGCTCCTAGCACACACTTAAGGTTCAAGTTTAGTTAGGGTATTTTCCATGGCGTAGGGCATACAAAGGAACATACACAAGTAATGAAAGCATAAGGAAAGCATAAATAAAGCAGTAAAGAAAACATAAAAAGCAGAAAATAAATGTGGGCAAATACAACCCACCCAAAGCAAAATAAGAAATAAAGCAAAATAAC
>CANYBF010878404.1:0-10083 GCA_948192965.1 Dalechampia spathulata
GGTCTCGCCAGGCGCCATGGTGGGCCCCACCAGTTCTGAAATGTTCCATTCATCAGAACACACAGAGGAAGTTATAGGGGCTTATATGTATAATCGGGATCGATACCAGGGACTAAATCCTAGTCAAATCAATAAAGATCCAAAATTATAAAAGGGTGAAAAGTCAGGGTCAACAGATAGCCAATGCTTTCAGTCAAAAGCACACTATGCAAGAAGAAGAGGAGAACAGGGCTAGATAAATCAGAAGATAGTTTAGGAGTTTTGGTTCTTCTTCCATTACACAGAAGAGGGGTAGATACAAAGGCTCATTTAGTCTGTAGTCATCCAAATTCAGACCACCAGTACCACCTAGAGCTCAGAGTGAGCCGATTATTAGATGTAACAGTTCTGACACTAGATTTCCATTATGTCCTACATATGGAAGATATCACCCAGGAGCTTGCAGATTGGGAACCAGATTATATTACTAATGTGGTAGAGCTGGACATTTTGCTTGAGAATGTAACAATCACAATGTAATGCTAATTCATACAACAGCTGAGGGAGGATCATACTTGTAGAGTCCTATGATCCGACCAACCACTGGGGTATCACTAATGGGTGAGAGTAGTCAATGCAAAGGCAGAGGCTGAGGTAATAATGGCAGGTTAGTTAGTCAGGGATCAGTGAATCAGACAAGGGTAGCTCCAGCATGGGTTTATAATCTACGATAGAGGGATGATCTTCAAGATACAAATATTATAATTGGTAATTTCCATATCTTTGACTTTGAGTTGTATGTATTATTTGAGCCTGGATCAAGTCACTCATATGTCAATACTAGAATTGCATGCTTATTAGACATCACAAGTGAGAGTTTGGGGTATGATAGGGTAGTATCTAGTCCTTTAGGAAAAGATGCTATTATGAACAGAGTTTATCGACAGTGTCTGCTGGTATTGCAATAAATGGTTTTCCCTATGGATTTGATTGAGATGGCATTCATAGAGTATGATGTTATTTTGGGGATGGATTAGTTATCTAATTACTAAGCAGTGATGGATTGTAGAAGGAAAACTATTATGTTTCAGTATCCAAATTACAAGGTAGATTGTGTTCAGGGTATCAAGTTGGTTAAGGCATGCAGTTTGATTTCAACAGCAGTGGCTCAAAAATTGATCAAATAGGGATGTGAAGCTATGTTGGCACATGTTATTGATACTCGCCATAATGAGTTACAACTGAAGGAGATTCCAACTGTATGTGATTTTTTGGATGTATTTCGAGATGAATTACTAGGATTCCCTCCAATCAGAGAAGTTGAATTTGAGATTGAGATTTTTCCAGAAACTGAACCAATATTGGTGACACCATACCATATAGCTCGTACAAAATTGAAAGAATTCAAGCAGCAATCACAAGAGTTAGTAGATAAGGGGCTTATTCAACCCATTGTTTCTCCTTAGGGCACACTAATACCATTTATGAAGTAGAAGGATAGATTAATGTGGATGTTCATTGATTATCAGCAGTTGCATAAAGTCACTGTCAAGAATTATTACCCTTTACCTCATATGAATGATTTATTTGATCAGTTAAAAGGAGCAACAGTGTTCTCAAGATTGATTTGAGATTTGGTTACCACCAATTGAAGGTGAAAGAGGATAGTATTCCAAAGATTGCTTTTTATATAAGGTATGGGCATTACAAGTTCTTAGTTATGCCTTTTGGATTGATTAATACACCGGTAACATTCATGGCCTTGATAAATACAATTTTTAAGGAGTATCACAATCGATTTATTATGGTTTTCATTGATGATATATTGATTTACTCTCAAAATTAGATGGAGCATGATAAACATTTGTGTCTGGTATTACAGTTGATGAGGGAGAATCAATTATATGGTAAATTATTAAAATGTGCATTCTGGTTAGATCAAGTTTGTTTTCTCGGACATGTTGTTTTAGCGGAAGGTGTTACAGTTGATCCTAGTAAAATAGAAGCAATTATGAGTTGGCCGAGTTTGAAATCTGTTATGGAGATACATAGTTTTTGGGGATCAGTAGGGTATTACAGGCAGTTTATGAAAGGTTTTTCTACGATTGCTACACCTATGACTACACTTCTATAGAAGGATGTGCCATTTAAATTGATTGTGGAGTGCCAGAAGAGTTTTGATCAGTTGAAGCAATATCTGACCCAAGCGTAGTGTTAACTCTACCTGTACCAGGAAAAGAGTATGTTGTTTATAGTGATGCTTTGCTGAATGGATTGGGGTGTGTTTTGATGCAAGAACGGAAGGTTATAGCTTATGCTTCTCGATAGCTTAAGCCACATGAGTGTAATTATCCTATTCATGATTTGGAATTGGTTGCTATAGTTTTTACATTGAAGATTTGGCATCATTATCTTTACAGTAAGAAGTGTTACATCTACATTGATCATAAGAGTCTTAAGTATTCTAGGACACAAAAAGAGCTTAATTTGAGATAGAGAAGGTGGATGGAACTCATTCAGGATTATAACTATTTGATTGATTATCACCCAGGAAAAGCAACCATATTTGCTGATGCTTTGAGTAGAAAGACTTTTGCTAGTCTGCGTCAATCTCCAATGAGTTTGGTAAAGGAGCTTTGACAAATGAATGCCATCCTGACAGTGTAATCAGATTGTATCTTAGCCAAGCTTCAATTACAGATTAAGCCTGTATTGACTAATCGTGTTAGAGAAGTTACTCAAGGAGACACAGAATATCAGAAGCAACTGGAGAAAGTATAGTAGGGTATTCAAAGTACTTTTATTTTTGATGATGATGGGTTACTAAGGTATAAGGATCGGTTGTATTTGATTGATTATCAAATGGAACTCATTCAGGATTATAACTATTTGATTGATTATCACCCAGGAAAAGCAACCATATTTGCTGATGCTTTGAGTAGAAAGACTTTTGCTAGTCTACGTCAATCTCCAATGAGTTTGGTAAAAGAGCTTCGACAAATGAATGCCATCCTGACAGTGCAATCGGATTGTATCTTAGCCAAGCCTCAATTGTAGATTAAGCCTGTACTTTTATTTTTGATGATGATGGGTTACTAAGGTATAAGGATCAGTTGTATATTCCGGCTGATGAAGAGTTTCAGAAGTAGATTCTTGATAAAGCTCATAACACATTATATTCATATCATCCGAGAAGCACCCAAATGTATCGCGATTTGAGATCATTTTATTGGTAGGTGGGCATGAAGAAGAATACAGCAAAGTTTGTTGCTTGATGTCTTACATGTCAATGGGTAAAAGTAGAGCACCAAGTTCTAACAGGGTTCTTACGATCGTTATCTATTCCAGAGCAGAAATGGGATAGGATAACAATGGATTTTGTTACTGGGTTACCTTTGGCTCAGGGTACACATGATGCTGTTTAGGTCATTATTAACAGATTGACAAAATCTACATATTTTATACCGGTACACATGGATTATAGTTTGGAATGCTTAATAGAATTGTATATCAAGGAAATAGTGAGACTTCATGGGATACCTACATCCATTATCTCAGATAGAGATTCTTGATTTACATCTTGATTTTAGGGGAGTTTGTAGAAGGTTAGGGGTACTAAACTACATTTTAATATTGCTTTTCATCCTCAGACAGACGGGCAATCAGAATAGATTACTCAGATACTGGAGGATATGTTGAGAGCTTGTGTTTTAGAATGGAGTGGTAGTTAGGATAAGTGCATTCCTCTCATTGAAATTGCTTACAACAACAATTTCCAATCAGTATACAGATGGCATCTTATCAAGCATTGTATGGTAGATGGTGTAGAACTCCATTATTTTAGGATGAAGTTGATGAACGATGATTGATCAGACCTAATATAGTTGAACAGGCCGAGGATCAGTTGAAATTGATTAAGGAATGATTAAAAGTAGCATCTAATCGACAAAAATCTTATATAAACTTGAAGCGCAAAGATATTAAGTATAGTGTTGGGGATAAGGCGTTTTTGAAAGTGTCACCATGGAAGAGAATTCTACGATTCGAGCAGAAAAGAAAGTTGAGTCCAAGGTTTATTGGTCCTTATGAAGTATTAGAAAGAGTTGAACCATTAGCTTACAGATTGGCTTTACCTCTAGAGTTGGATAGAATCCACAATATTTTCCATGTATCTATGCTTTATAGATACAGATCAGATCCTTTTCATATTAGACCAGTGGAAAATATAGCAGTTCAGTCTGATTTATCATACAGTGTGGAACCTATTAGAATTTGGGCTTGAGAAATAAAAGGATTCCATTGGTAAAGGTATTATGGAATCATCATTCAAGGCAAGAAGCAACTTAGGAAAGAGAATCAATGATTAAATAACAATATCCATAGTTGCTTACAGGTAACATATGTTAGAATTTTGGGGTGAAATTCTAATTTAGGGGGAGAGAGTTATCACATCCTCATGACATACACTAGGAATTATACATTGATTATTATGCATGACTAATTGAATGTGTGATGTGTTAGTTATTGAACGTGCTAAAGAATTAAATAGGAATTTATGCATGATATATTTGCTTAATTAAGTACATGTTATAGAATTAATTAGACGAGTATTAATTTAATTAAATGATTTGTATAGTTAATGTAATTTAAATTGGCATGTAAATATGTGAATATTTATAAATTATATTATTATGAATTTTTATTGAATAATATACATGCTTTAATAAATAAATATATTATATTATATTATATTAATACATAGCATATATAAATAAATATACGATTCTAGATTGTTCCTTACATTTTAAGCTTAAGAGGAAGGATTTAGTATGGGTGTGTGCAAGGTATGGATGATTAGTCATCCTCATGATTAAGTGTAATGATTACCATAATTGAGTAGTAAATTTTGGAGAGTGAGGTGTCAACTTAGGAAGGATAGAAGGAAGGGTGCATTGCATGTCTAAGTAAGGTTTACCACTTAGAATCAACTCATTTCTTCACTTCTTCACTTTGGTAATTTCCTTTCCTCTCCACTCTTTCTCTTTGCTCTTAACCAAATCATGCCAAACACTTCTAGAATTCCTAGCACTTTGTTATATGTCCTCTTGGGAGCTACCTTAGCATGTGGAAGGGTGTTTAGCGTATGAGTTTTATTTTGGATTGTGCATTGTGTGGTTATGTTTAGAGTTTTATGTGAATATAGTTATTGCCTAGGAGAAGAGCTTGCACTTTATAGTATTTGGGGTTTATTGAAGGTAGGTAAAGATGTTGTTAGTTGTGATTCATGTATGTGTAACGTATGAAGCTTTTTATAATGTATGGTTTGTACAAAATGTGTTTGATAACTCCAATGTTGTATCCATTGTAATATGCATGTGTAGTTTATGTATGGTAAGTGGCATGGATATGTATGTTGTGAGGGATTAAACCTCACATGTAGATCTTGTTTTGTCATGCATACATGGGTGTTTAGTGAAGGTAGAAGGTTGGTTATGGTTTTAAGTAAGATACTTAAAGGTAATGTAGTTTCATGAAGTGATTGCATGCATGTTTCAAGCTATATAAATGAAGTTAATTAAATTTGTTGTTATGGTTAGTATGGCTGAGTTTAATGGCTTAAAACTACTGCTAACATGATGATTAAAATATAAAAATGGTAATTTAAAACAACAAAGACATAATTGGTGGAAATTAAATTAGTAAGATAAAAAATTAAGATTCATGCCTAAGCTATTTTTGGGATAGTTTTTAAGGCTTGTGGTAAACTTGACTTCAAAGACCTTAACCATTAAATTATAAGGCATATAATATATCATTTCAAAGATCTAGAATTCTACTTTGCTATGAAATTGGTTTGGCTTTAATTGGAATTCAATTGATTAGTGAATGAATATCATGATGCATTCCAAAAGGAATAAAGCATATTCTATCACTTTCATGTATATAGACATTGATGGAATGATTATGTAGGAATCAGCAACTAAATGCTGAAAGGCACTGTGTGAATGAAGAAAATGATATAGGTATCATGTGAATTGCCTTGCATAAGATATTATGATTGAGTTATATTTATAATGACATTTGAATGAGTTTTGCTTGCAAACAAGATGTTATATGAAAAATTATATGGAATGATATGCTCTGTGCTATGATTTAAATATTTCATACTAATTGTTTTACCAGCACCATTGAGTTTTATACTCAGCAATTGCCAATTGATGAATGTAGGCACTAGCAGGATAAGAGATCATGAGATTTTGAGGCGGTAGCAGAAGACCTGAGTCAGTTCATCATTAGAGTTCTTGGATTACCAGATGATGCATGTCAACTTGCATGATTGTTTTAATAGTTTTTAGATAGTTTTTAATGTTTATTTTATGATGTGTTTGCTTTGATTTAGTAGAATTTGATGAGTTTATTGAGTGTGTAGACTTAGGCAAGCAATCAAGAAGAAATGAAGCATTTTGGGGCTTAAGGAGTCAAGTCACGATGGTGACAGAAGCTAGAAGAAAAGAGAGACACTCACTTAAGTCACGATCATGACATCCAAAGTCAAGATCATGACAGAAGCTTGTCAATAAGAAGAGGAGCCTAAGGGTCTATCATGATTATGATATTCAAAACCACAATCGTGACAGAAGCATATCGAGCTCGAAGACCATCAAGCCAGTAAGGCATAGTCGTGACTTGCAAAGTCACGATCATGACTTCTCAATTATTAGCCATTTAAAGCATAATTTCTGTAGAAGATTGAGTGGGAAGAGTGGGTTCCATGGGGGGAACAAAAATAAAAAGCTTTAAAGGAGATTTAATGGGCAATGAAATCCACAACATGGGCAAAGATATGGACAAATTGAAGATAGGGCAAGGTGTGACTTCCACTCAAAAGATAAAAAGAGGCAACAAGATGGTGGCTAGGGTATGCAGTATGAGAGACCATTCCCATCCAGGATTTACACTTAAATTGGTATTATTTCCTACTTTATTGTGGTTTTTCTTTGTTTTCTTCATCTTTTCTTGTGTTTCTTGTAAGCCATGAGTGGCTAAGTACCTTATTATAGGATTTAATTTTTGAAATCCCTTACTAGGATAACCGATTGTGCTTGTTTAAGATTACCATGAATGTTTAAATTTAAAGATTCATTTTAGAAACAAAATCTCTGATTTATGATTGCAACGAGAGTTGGATTATAGAATGCTTGAACATTGAGAAATGTTTAATTCAAAAGATTAGTTTTGTAAATACTTTCTTATACTTTGTAATTGTAACAAGAGTTGAATTATAGAATGCTTATTCATTCAAGTTAGGTAGATATGTATGAGAGATTTACATGTTCCTGACTCATCTATGATTGCTTAATGGTTTCTCTAATTGAAGGAAATAGATCGAGAGAGTGGTTCTAAGATTAGAACGAAATCTAGTTGGTTTTGCCTCGAGAGAGGTGATGGTTGGTTTACACCACAGTAGTTTTATTCACTACTTCACTGCAAGCATACAGATAATTGTAGTAAGATATCGATCCCATGAGGATTTATTGTATATCCATCACTACTTGGATTTCCAATCTGTCTAAGCAACTAAAATTGTTTGGTATTTAGAAGTACACAATTACAAAGGCAAATATGTAAAGAAATGAACCAAGATCAATGGTAAGAAGATAAAACGATGATAAGAAACATAGGATTTGAAATCATCATCACCAAGCTAGGATAAAAGTCATGTGCTTATTACTACCCGAGATATTCAAAAGCATTGATCACCATCTCTCGAGGCAAAACCAACTAAATTTCCTTCTAATCTCATATTCCCTTAGTCACTATCATTGTCCTCTAATAGGGAAACTATTAAGCTATCATACAGGAGCTAGGAATATATAGATCTCTCATATACATCTACCTAACCAGAATAAATAAGCATTCTATAATTCAACTATCATTGTAATTATAAAAGCCTAAGAAATTTTTTAGAAAGTTAATCTATAGAATTAAACATCTCTCAATGTTCAAGCATTCTATAATCTAACTCTCATTTCAATCATAAAGCAGAGATGTCATTTCTAAAACAAGTCTTAAAATTTAAACATCCATAATAATGTTAAACAAGCACAATCAACTATCCCAGCAAGGGATTTCAGAAATCAAATCCTACTATAAAGTACTTAGCCACTTATGGCTTACAAGAAAAATAAGAAAAGATGAAGATACATCTAAGAAGAATACTATAGAGAAGAATGAATGATCGGATGATGGAGTCCCCCCTAGATCAATCTTGATTTCCTCCTTAAATCCTTAAATGGAGGTCATCCTTTGCCCTATCTTGAGTTTGTCCATTTCTTTGCCCACTACTCTTCCCATGATGTAGAGTTCATTACCCATTAAGGCTCTTTAAAACTTTTTATTTTTGCTCCCCCCATGGAACCCATTCCTTGAAATAAGTTGACTGCCAGATTGAACTTAAATTTTCTCAATCATTGCAAGTCCACGATCGTGGAGTTGGATGCCATGATCATGACCTTACTCCCAATGGCTTCTTCGACATGTACATATTCTACCATGATTGTTGAGTTGGGTGCCACGATCATGGAGTTCTGTTAAGGTCCCTTCTCTTGATTCACACCCTCTATCACGATCGTGGAGCTCCATCCCACGATCGTGGAGTTGTCTAAAGGCTTCTTGATCACATGTTTTCATGTTGCTTTTACTTAATCATTTCATATGCATTTTTAGTGTTTTGTTTTAGTTTTATTTAAGTTTTACTAAGTATTCTATGTGTTTTCATCATTTTACTAATTTTGTTTGTGAGAAGTCCCAAATAATCAATTTGAGGACAATTTAAGAGAATTTACAGGAAAAGCAGGAGAAAATTGGCCAAGTAACAAGAGAAATAATGTTCAAGTCAAGAGCACGACTCGTGATCTAATGCACGAGTCGTTACAGGAGATGGAACAAAGGAAGGGAAGAAGAAAGCAAAGTAGCCGAGAAAGGACACGACTCGTGATGAATATAACGAGTCGTTACAGAAACTTTTTGAAAGCAACGGAAGAAGGGACACGACTCGTGAAGGATATCACGAGTCGTTACAGGAACTTTCGGAAGAAAAAGAGAAAAGAAGAACACCACTCGTGAAGCCAATCACGAGTAGTTACAGCAACAATTGAAGAAGAAACGGAAGAAGGCCACGACTCGTGAAAACCATCACGAGTCGTTACAGGAGCTTTTCAAGATGAAATAGAAGAAGAGCATGACTCGTGACATCAAGCATGAGTCGTGATAGAGGATCGACTGAAGGGAAGCACGCCTAAGAGATTAAAGCACGACTCGTGACGTGCAATGCACGAGTCGTGATATCATCAAAAGACGCGATTCTTCATCCAAAGAACTGACATTTCAACGGATCTTTTTGCCAAGCAATGCAATGTTTTAGAATAGTCACTTTTCCTATTATAAATTGACCTTAAAGGTCAATGTAAAACTCATAGTGGAACAATAGAGGAGTGCATTATAGTGAATTAAAAAGAGAATTGCAAGTGTTTGTTAAAGTAATTCTCAACAGCCTCCTTCTATTTCCCTATCACTTCATTCCATTTTATTTTAGTTCATGTTTTTACTTTATTTCATTAGAATATTGTCGCACCCTAATTTTGGACTGGCCTTGGTTCGGATCGATTCCGAGTTGATTCCGGGCCATTTAGGGTTCTTTCGGACTGTCTGGAGCCCTTTCGGACCGGACTTGGCCCGTTTAGGGTTCCATTTGGCACTTTTGGGAGGATGTGCGATCGCATATGTCCCATTACACTTCGTATATAAACATGTGTGTTCGCATATGTTTCATTACAAAACATGTGTGATCGCACATGTCCCCGAGGGCAGACTTGATTAAACCCTAATCTGCCATTTAGCTTACGGACCAGAATTTTAAGCGAAACCCTTGACTTCCTAGGCAGTCGTCAGCAACCACAACGTGATTTGACACATCCAAAACACCAACTTTGATTGATCTAAGCCTTAGGATTAATTAAAACGCATTAAATCACTTAGAATTAGGTGGTTTAAACATCCTAAACTTGGACTCGGGCGAATTGGATTGCTATTCTCTTCCCTAAC